>CAJNIZ010012036.1:55890-68701 GCA_905231905.1 Symbiodinium pilosum | reverse complement strand
CTGGGTGGGGGCAGTACCCAAGCCTTACCCATATTCCACAAGTTGGCAGGTCGGCCCTATCCAGGGCTTCATCTACTAGCTCTGCAGGAGTGCGTACATTGACGGATAGCTTCCAAGCATTGCATCAAGTAGTTAGGGCATCGACCTCGCTCAGATTGAGGTCCTAGCTGAACAGAAGATGGGCTTGAGGACGCATCAGCAGATTTCTGGGCTGCTGTTTTCTAGTTGGCTCGTGTGGGAGGATTGTTTTTTGTCTGCAAGGCGTGTGCAATGTCTGAAAGTAGTGCACTCTGCGGACACGGCATAGAGCTACATTAAAAGTTCTTCGAATCTCGACCCCATCCAGGCGTGTGAAGCAGCAAGGCGTTCTCCACTCCGAACTGTGTAGTCATCAGCCTACACAGACCCCCAACAAGTGTCCACGATTTGTTTGTCAACGTGGCCCAGGCTAGTTCGACTATTGCCGGTGGCCCTACCTTCCGTCCTCCGTTGAAGAAAATTCAGTAGAGTTTCCCAAAGTTGTTGTTTCTCTAGCTCCGCTCATTGGATCCAGGACCCTTGAATAGTCAGTGGTAATTTGCTGTCTTCCTCTGCTTGCCCTCAGCCGCGGCCATCCTTCACAGCCCTACGCTAGGCTAAGAAACCAAGGGTTTGTATCTTGAGCCTTTAACTAGAACATGGTGACTGTTTTTAGACGCCCAGGTCTCGGCCATTGCAGGCAAAGCCGTGAAGTGGGCTTGCGTACAGTCCTTAGGTGTCTGATGGTTGATTGCATCAGGAACAGGGTTCTTGGTGTGAGGTTTAGATTTCACTTTCAAGCGATGGCGTCTGAAAGCGGCCGATGACGCGTGTGTAAGGTCTCGGCGCCCTCAGAGCCCTCTCTGAGTAGATACAGATAAGACAGAGATTCTGGAGGATCCATCGCGCATTCTTAAGATTGCCGCATTTTCTTTGTGGAAGGACCCAGAACGATCCGGGGCACAGAATCCTAGGTCATTTGTAAGTCACTCACCTGAATTCAACGCACTCCAGTGCAGAGTCAGTCCGAAATGCAGCTTTTCAGCACCACATAAGACCACCAATCACCTTTCCGCCCCTTGATGCGCTATCCAAGCCCACAAGAAGTCTATGTCATCCTGATGCGCTCATAACTTGAACCGTGGGTTACTGTACTGAGACAGAGCAGCTCTAGCTTACTTTTCGTGCTCCACATCCTGTTTTATCCCTTCACAAGCATCTCCTTTCGCTCTATGCTTCCTCCAAATTTAGTCTGGTTATGCTTGCAAATTTGCTACCAGCATGTCCACTGGATTCCGAGGACGCGCGTGTCGGCGAGTGCACCGCCAAACTCCGACTTCTTAGGATTAGAAATTGGGAGCTGATATCCGTTTTAGGTTTCCTTATTGTTCCGGAGCGAGGGGCATGCTTATCATTGATGGGATACGATCTCCTTGGGGTGTTATATGCGATTTTTGGCAGGTTGCAAGGGGTTGTAAAGGATTCATGTGAGGATGGCAGGCTGTATCCGATACAGAGTACGAGTTAAAGTTAAAGTGATAGCTACAAGATACCTATAGACAGTGCTGCTACTATGTATTACCAAAACAATGAAACAATGATAGTACATACATACTTCAGCAGGCAATTCCATGAAGTCGTGCAGAAGTAGGATTGCTGTTTGGCACCATGCTCTCACTTAAGAGTGTGGGTCACAGGACAGTAGCCTTTGTAGTGCTTTTTGATCTTCAAGTCTGCTTTCTTTTGTGTGTGTGGGTGGCGGGGTGTATCCATCTAGGTGAGTGGGGTGCTGCTGCCTTAGCCCCAAATCTGAATAAAACACGCGCTCAAAGCCCTAAGCACTAAACGGCGCGTCAGTGATTTGAAGCCTTGTTGGCAGATACGATGATTTGCACAAAACATTTCCACGCTGGGGCTGTCCAAAACTCCATCAGAATGGGATAGGATCCAGGACACGATCTGAGGGGAGACCCCGCCAAAGTAAGAATTGAAATTGCTGTCATTGAGAACTTAGCAAGGCCCTCCATGTAGGGTTTGCTTCAACCCAAAACTTGAAGCCCCGCCCCTAGTCAATAATCTACAGCCCGGATGTGCCCCTGTACGTCGTCCATGTAGTTGCTACACATTTCTCTTACAAGCAACCTGTGCAGTATTAAGAACTTGAAGGATTTCTTTTGCGCTTGCTTTTGATCAGGTACGCCCGCGTCGCACAATCAGCCGCGCACCAGCTTGCTGTCTTCGGGGGCGGCGGAAGCGTCCGAGTCCTATTGCAGGGTGTGTTTGCATGACAGATTCTGACAGTTCAGGATCCAAAAGGCACCCCAGGAATCTAAGGGATCCTCAGTTGCGGACATTTCAGCAAGTTTTCCCAAACTGGACTTAGCATCAAGGTTTGGGGGTGGAAGTCAGTTTTAAGCCCTCTAACTCTAAATCCCAAACCCCAACCCCTAAGCCCCAAACCCTGCGTGGGTCCAAAGAGCCCTTGCCCAGGATTAACACAGGTACATCACCTACAAGATATTCAGGGCAGTATTGAGATGCAGTAGAAGAAAGCCGAAATGTACGGACGTCAAATGGCCAAAGAGGCCTTCCAAAGATATCTGTCCTTGCACGCTTTTAAGGAGCTTTTTTTGGGTTCCATGTCTGCTTGGGGAGGACGCGCCCTTGCAATCCAGTCAGATTATTTGATGCCCAAAATCTTCAACTATGTCGCTTGATCATAAGAGGGGTCCCTTTTACGATGAACATAGGGGATACATAGGGTGAGGGTTGGGGGTTTAGGGTTTCCGCTTTCAATTCTGATTTGTTGCTCTTGGAATGTCTCGACGGCTTCCGCAGAAACCATTATACCTTGTTCGGGCATCATTTTTTCAAGATTTCTTTTCTGCAATTGGGTCCGCTTAATGCGGGATTGAATAGGCACTGCCAATCAGGCTTTCACATGACAAGCACGGTCATAAGCTTTGACTGTTCCCTGAAGCCTTGGATTACTTTCATGCAATCGGGGCTTACCAGCAGGTGAGCCCTAAACCCTGAAGTTGGTAACTTTCATGCCCAAAACTCCATAGACCTCCACTGTAAACTACTTTAGGGTTAGGGTTTAGGGTTTAGGGTCGTGGCCGTACCTACCCTAAGCCCCACCGAGACTATGGGCTGCTGCAAGGACCCTGGCCCTCCCAAAGAAGCCAATGCACTTTACAAAAAGGGCTGTATTGTCAAGTAAACTAGGAATCCTTCTTGGACTTAGTGTATATCATCTGGTTGATAGTATTTTGATTTGGTAATTTCCCAAAATAAGGGGACCCTAATATAGACCCCAAAATACTATAGTCCTTATTATTTAGAACCCAATAATGGTACCCCTAATTTGGGGAAACCCCCACATCCCAAACCCTAAACCCTAAACCCTAAACCCTAAACTCTAAACCCTAAACCCTAAACCCTAAACCCTAAACCCTATATAACCCCTATTTGGATTAAGAGGTCCCCTTGATTCAGGTCAGGCTCCAGGTGCTTGGGCTTTCGGGGTTGAAATTCCACGGTCAGCCCAGGTTACGAACCTGGCAGGCGGCTGGGACTTTGCGAATATGTCGGAAGGTTACGGCGGGTTTTCGATTTGTGGGGATTGTATTTACAGGGGGCCTTTGAGGTGTAGGAAACTGGGCAAATGGTAAGGAATCCTACAGAAGGGCCCTAATTCTTAGCAGTTGAGTGATTCAGACCTGAAGCCCTCAAAACACAACCTGAACCTTAGGGTCTCGGGTGGAAGCCTGAACCGTAAACCATGCCTGCAACTTAAAAAATGCATCGGAAGGGCGGAAGGGAGGTGTACACTATATATTCCATGGGTTCCCCAAGGGTCGCCAGCAAGAAAAGGATCGGAAGGCCGTCCTATTGTCTGGAGAGTTTAAATTGCTTGTTCAGGGACACCAGAGCGCTTCAACCCTAAACCCGCAAAGCCCCCGCGCCCTACATGAAACCCCAAAGCCTAGTCTAAAGTCTAAACCCTGAACCTGGGAAAGGAGTCGACACCGCTAGTGGTGAAATCCGCAGCACCCTGAGCTCTGACTTTGAGTTGGGTTTAGGGTTTAGGGTCTAGAGTTTAGGGTTTAGGGCGTAGGGTTAGCCTCACACATTCGGTAGTTTCCATAAATTCGGTGTCGAACTATCTATTTCGAAAAAATGTGATCCTAGGAATCTCCAAAAGCGACACCGACTCAACCCCCCCGTTTCTTATTGGGAGAACTGTTGCTACCAATGTGTTTGTTTACCATTTCATTGTTTTTCCTGTTGTGGGCGTTATTCTTTGTTTCATCATGTTAATGTGTTAACTGCAAGCATGTTGGTATGATTACAACTGCTCTGGTTTTGAGGTTTGGGTCTGTGTTCTTATCCAGACTTGCGTTGTATGTGCTGTTTCGCGCGTTACCGTTCTCGAGTTCTTTCGACTGCCGCGAGTGGCTTGTGCAGCTGGGTAGTTCCCCAAAATTAGGGTCCCATTTTTGTGCTCCGCTTTGCCGTGAAACCTTAATTTTGGAAGGTGCCTGCCCTCGGGAAAATTGGCAAGTGGAAGCTACTACAGTATATTAGGGTATACATTGAGGGTATATGGAAAAGAAAATGGAAACTACTATTTAGGGTTTAGGGTTTAGGGTTTAGGAAAAAGTACACTGCGGCCACGGAGCCACTGGTCTCCTTAGGTTGCTACTACATGAGCTATAGTCTACACTGCTTGAAGGGGCCTATATGGGAGTATCATAGGGGCTATTAAGGGGGATACTGGGAGTGTAGACTTGAGCTTACATGTCGATGGTAATCTTGGCATTCCTTGCCAATCTATCCAAGGGATGCCTTTCAATGCAGTAGGGGGGGTTTAGGGTTTAGGATTTAGGAGTGCGCAAAGTGGAAAGGTTGCGAGGCAGAACTTCACAAGCGTTACCTCTCAAAGCTGTAAACCGCAGACCTAAAAACCTGAAGCACTTAGGTGGACTCCCCCACCGTGTAATAGTGGCATAACAGGAAAAAGAAGACCCATTCCCTTAAAGTGACCTTTACTGGGTGGAAGGTCCACCTAAAGTCTCCCTTGAATCCTAAACCCAGAATCCAGAGAGCAATTGCACCATCAAAGACCTCTCCAAGGCTACTGCGTGGACACAGGCATAGGAGCTGCCGGGCGCTCAAAATCCGACCCAAAACCGAAAGCCTAATTTGATGTTTGGGGTGTGGTATGGCCGTGGAGGATTGAAGGGGTTCCGTTCTGCAGGGATCTCTTGGGTTGTATCGGCAGAAATGAGCCTACGAAGGATGGGCCTGGAAGGGCCGGTGTTTCAGAACCCTGGCTGCTGTTTTTTCTAACCATTGACATCTTCCCTAGATTTGCAAGAGCTGTCACTCTTCATGAGGCTTGGATTCCCTTCTTTCCTAGCAACCCTGCAAAGCTCTACCAGAAGCCCCGGACCTGGAACCTGATTGCAAACCCTGAACCGCAGTCCTTACCATCCAGTGCGAGGTTTGGAGTCTCTGTGCATGTGGCGATCCTCCGCGCGTGCTGTGCGGGGGGAGTTGGACAAGGTCAGGACTACAGAGTGTCTTGTTTAGGGTTGATGAGTTTGTAGGCTTTAGCTTGTGGCTTAGGTGTTCAGGTCTATAGAAGCCTGAAGAGATTAGGGGGCTCAGAGTTTGAGCTAAGGATCTCAGGTTTTGGGTTCAGGGCTTGATGTGCAGGCGCCGGCAACCTTCGAAGCAAAGGTTTCTTTTGTGGATGTACTTGGGATGACTCCAGGATGCTACTAGATTTCATAAATAGGAAGTGAGGCAAGCAGAACACAAGCCCCAATAGCGCATAACTCTGTTCCCTTGTGTTGCTTCCTGAAATCAACTCATTTCTTCACCTAAGGCTTCATCTTTTACTTACTACTTGTGCCACCCGTGAGCTGGTGTAGGCCTGGGGCTCAAGAGATCAAATCTTGAAGGTTTCAGTGGGGTGAACAGACCTATGACTGAGTTTTTTTCTTTCCGGCTCTGGGTTGAGATGGCAGGTTCGGTCCCGGGATTAAGTTTAGGACTTGGGGTGATGGCATGGGATCAAGAAGGCCTTAGGGCTCACTGTTTCTTAGGTTCAGGCATTTGTAGGTGCAGACTCTCACCAGTTTCGAGCCTAGTGCCGCAATGGAGGTTAGCAGAGGGTGAGATGGTATTTGCTGCATCAGAGGGCTCATGTTAGAAATCGTTGGTTCATTCATTTCCCAGTGGTTTCAAGGTGCCAGGCAGATGGAGACAAAGACAGCCACTACATGAAACATTGGCGAGGCAACAGCAGGCTCTACCAACAGCGAGAAGCATCAGCATGAATGAAGCTCACCATTCCCCTCTCGTTGAGAGCCCCATGGTGCAGACTTCCATTGCCTATAGTCCCCCTTAAGTAGATAGAATATTTCTTTGGGTATCTTAAATTAAGATCCCCATATTCTATCTACTTAAGGGGAACCATATCCCTATGAATACTCTGCAAGTTTTCGCAACTGGAACTCCGGCATCAAACCCCATTGAGGTAATTTCAGGGTTATATGTGGGTTATATTGAGATGATGAAAAAGAAAACGGAAACTACTATAGTATATAGGGTTATATAGGGTTTAGCCTGAATCCACATTTCTACCAAGCAAAACTGCCCATACTTTTGGGGGGAGCTAAGGAGCTAGGGATGGATTCTATCAGGATAACAAGGGGAGCTAAAGAGCCCAGGAATCTCCAAAACCATAGGGGAGAAAAACTCCGAAAGCTACATTCTCGGTCTTGGATCCTTGTGTTGAAAATTGCTGGGCCTTTTTTTCCAGGGCCCTCCAGTGCAATTGAATCAACATTTTGGGGGCAAAAAGGGCTCCAGCCTTACTTTCCACTGTGTCTCTTGCATCGTGGGTTGTGGGTAATTACAAGGTTTAGGGTTTGGGGTTTCATTATCGAGGCGTTTCATAACGTAATGTAGCCCACTGCAAAAGCGAGCAGGTAATGAGATGACATAGCCTAGGGATCCTTCCCCATTCTCTTAAATGCTTTATTTTGTTTGCCAGTGGGCCCCACCACCCTTGACGTATTTCTTTTAGTTAAATGCCAAAGGAATCTAGTGTCAGCGCTGCGGGCGTTTGTTGCTTCATGTTATCACATGGCAGGCCGGAGCATACTGCGCAGGTAGCAGGCCATCCCCTTGGTTTTCGGCTGTTTGGCTTGGGTTTGATGTTGTAGGGGGCTTGCGCCTCACGGCTTTTGGCTGCTTGCAAGGAGTAGTGCTTGTGCTTGGCTCTGCGGTTACAGATTAGGAATTAAGGTGCGGAGCCTATGTAGGGCTTGTTGCTAGGGTTTTCGCATAAGACTCCCGTGCCCTCAGGGTTGGATCCTTCTGGATCTCTACAGAAATCTCTGAAAATCGAGTGCTGCTAATACCTGGATATAGGACATATAGGAGTAGGCGTAGGATAAGAGTAGAACAAGAGGAAGAGCAAGAGGAACAACAACCAGGAGGAGCAGGGACAGGAGGAATAGAAGTAGCCCGTTTTCTGCGGATTATTTGAGCTACGGGCTAAATTTAGGCTGGGGGGGACCTATAGTGGACTATATAAGGTCTTGGGGGGACCTATTAAGGGATATATTACAAATTTAGTCCAGGGCTCATTTGAGGCCTGGAAGCTTCAAGTTAGGACTGGCTCTCAGGCTCCAGGTTCGGGGCTCCGGCGCTCTGGGGCTTCGGGTTTAAGGGGTTAAAGGGGTTTAGGGGCCTAGGGCTTCGGGATAGGCACCTCCCCCTAGTAATACTTCCATAGATCACTAGGGGGATAGGATTGTTCAAGGCTCCTAGTTATGTCCATACAGTACCAGTTCTGTAGAGGCTTGACTGCTTCGGTGAAGCAGTGAGTTGTGTCCCGCGCAATCACATGGGGCGTATCAAGCCGCTCCCGTCTTATGAAGACTGCTCCCCGAAAGAAATTGATTGCTGGCAGGCAGGTTGCAAGATAACAGGACTCCAATGATCGAGGCCCTGCGGAATTGGATTTTGAGAGGTATCCTGACTAAACTGGGCCCCTCGATAACCAGAAGCATGAAACGAACAAAGCAGCGCTGTTGCAAACGCTACTAGAAGTACTAGAGCTCCCTGCCAGCCTACAGAAGACCTGGCGCAAAGGCGCAGCAAATCCAGACATTCTGAAAAGTTGCATCTCATCTCCAAAGACTTGAGGGGGCTTCAGACATCGCGTACCTGCTCGGAAATACGTAACCTTAGTCTTAGGGTCCCTTAAATCAAAGGGTGTGGGTGTGGTGACATCATGAATCCTGATCATCATGCATGGTGATTACAGGAAAGATTGGGTCATGCCTGGATAAGCCATTCCGATTTCATGTACCAGCGATGCATGATGTATAGCATAAACCCAATGGACACACTATATGGGCTCAACGCTAAAAACCCAGCGTCTAAAAGCATGGCAGAGATCTTAATTCGCAGGTGACGAAAGGGTAAGTAAGCACGTAGGAGAATACGTGAACTGAGCCAATGGGAAGATTGCAAGACGGGTCTCAAAAACATCTCATACGTAGATATGAATCTTAGAAATTCAGACAAACTAAACAACAGAGAACCTTAAGAGGCTCAGTGCACAATCCCTCTGCAGCGTAAATCTTCAAGTCCCTAAGCTCAGAGACCATGCATTGTGCTTATTAGGTGTACACCAAATGTGACTTTCCGGACGACTGGTTTCCTCTTGAACACACCGCCCTGTTTTGCCCACATGTTCCGTACGCAAAAGTGGCCCAGAAGCTGTAGAAACCCGAGTTTGGTGGCGCCAAAGAGCACAGACACTCATGCGGCCATAGCAAACCCAGACCCCCTAAAGGATCCAAAAAATAGAGCCCCCTAATAATCCCCTAGTTGACCCAATGTAGTAATGGGTTAATATTGGGGGGTTCGATTTTTTGGATCCTCTACTTGGAGGCCCATGGGACTTAGCAGCTACTTATAATCGGGGCTCAGAACCTTAATTATAATCCCACTAAATGGGCTTATAGGGGTTACCCCAATTATCAGTAGGTTTATAATCCCAATTAAATAGTTACCGAGTCCCATGGGCCGCCAAGTAGGTCTGGGAAGAAGCTCCATACCTTGGACTTGGACCCCAAACCCTAACTATTTCAATCCTGAGCCCTGGCTCTGAATTCCTAAACTGCCTTGAAGCCTGAACCCAAAGCTCCAAATCCTAAACCGCCAAACCCTAAACCTCCAAACCCTGAACCCCCAAGTCCTAATCCCCAAATCTGAACTCCAAACCCTAAACCCCCAAACCCTAAACCCCCAAGCCCTCACCCTAAACCCTAAATCCTGAAAAATCTTCTCTCCTTTTAACACTAGGCTTCGACGCGATGTGGGGGCCTTGGCCAGTCAAGATTGCGATTCGCTGAGCAGATCAACTGTTGCTTAGTGCTTAGTGCTTTGGATTCAAGGTTTGGGGCTGAGGACATAGGTCTTAGGGCTCAGGATTCAAGGGAAGTTTATTGTAGCATTTTGGGGTCTATATCGGGGTCACCCCAATTTCCGGAGATTAGCATGCCTCTGAACCCTAAGCCGAAACCTTGAACGTTCTATTATCGTGCTCTAAAACAAAGCAGTATACTAGCGTGCAGATCAGGGCCAGCGTCAGGACCAGTGAGACTCTGGGTCACGGTTCTGTAGTGTCGAAGTTTGCACACTCAGGAGTCACGCAACCAAATGTAAAGACAGATAGAGGAGACATCTAGATGTTCAGACCTCAACCTTACATGTCTTGAAACCAACCTAAACCCTAAACCCTTAACCCTAAACCCTCAAAACCCTACGGTCTGGTCCAGTTTGTCTTCGAAGCGTGAGAAAAATCTAATTTGTAATCTTACCGGTGGTTTGCAGTTAATGGGAAAATCCACATGGAAAACCTACGTGATTTTTCTCTTATTCCATACTAACACCCAGCAAGTAATAGCCGTAGTAGCAATACTACTAGTACACCGAGCTCATGAGTTGTTGTATCTCCAGAAACTCTCACTGAATTGCCGTTAAAGAACTGAAGCTAATTGAGCAAAATGAAGATCTGTAGTAAACATCTTCACAGCAAAGACAGTACTAATAACAGTAGTAGTACTAATCATGATGAAAGTAATAAGAGTACTAAATCATGGGCGCCTGCTTGTCATCATAAGTTATTTCAATCCCAGAACAAGACCCCACAGCCTCTACCACGAACATGCCGAGCAATGGCTGTGGAGCATGCAGCCGAAGTTGCAGCATCATGATTCAACAGACCGGATAATAATTTCTCAAATCTAAGGTCCCTTTAGGAGCCCTACCCAGCCCTTGCCACCAGGACGGAAGAAAGACCTAGGGAGATGGGGATTTACGCAAACAACAGGACCTGGATATACAAACCCCCCGAGTAGTATGATTCTTATTTAAACCCTAAAGTCCAAAACCTAAACCCTAAATTGGTATCTACACCTTCACCCCTAAACTCTAAACCCCAAATTGGCATTTTAACCCTGAAGTCCAAACCCTAAACCCCAATTTCGTTTGCCTCGGAAAAGGGAGAAAAAGGTCGGGCCAATCGCTGTTTACCTTGGACCCTGGCGTTGGCAGATATGTTGGGAGCCCGGCATGGGCCCGTGATCTGCTCTAGGAGAAAAAAAAAGGAGGGTTTAGGATCCTTAAAGGGGTTTCTGGGGATTGTACGGGGATAATGGAAAAGAAAATGGAAACTACAATTTAGGGTTTAGGGTGTAGGGTTTATGGGCTTTAGGCTTTAGGATCCTTAAAGGGCTTTCTAAGGTACATATTTGGGTTATGCAGGGATAATGGAACAGAAAATGGAAGCTACTGGATTATACTAAGGTATATATTGGGGCTATATAGGGATAATGGAAAAGGTAACTACCATAATGGGGGTTATCTAGGGTTTAGGGGCTTAGGGTTGAGGGGTTAGGGGCTTAGGGTTTGGGGGTGTGGGGTTTAAGGGTTTATAGGGTTCAGCGTTATCCTCCTGAAGGACCCTTCAACCACTTCGTAACCCCCAAATATCATCAAATATCACCAGGTCCATCCAGTATTTCGAACTTCAGGAACCCGGAAAAAAGGGGGAATTATGGAATTTCTTAGCAATTTGCAGTGGCTGTTGAGTGCCCAAGTGCCGATCCAGGCTATCTGACATTCAGAAGACCCTAAACCCTAAACCCTAAACCCGAATCTTAAACTCTAAACCCCCTAGGTCCAGGATCTCAGGCCTCATTCGTGGATTCTGGATTGGGGCCTTGGGCCTACGAAGGCTGCAACTTGCGTAAAGCAACCTCACTTGGCAAGCACAAACGATAGAAGGGATCAGAAGATTGTACCCAAGTTCGTCACTGTGAGAGCATGTGCATCAACGAACCGATGGCCAACGAAAGAAATTTATTCAGATTCCCTTTTCTAGCCAGTAGCCAGTACAAAATATTGTAGAGCCTGTAGTAAGGGAGACGGTCCATAGAAATATTCCTTTGCCCACAGATCGTGATGGCTTCGTCGAGCGATGGAGGCTCTGGTGTCCCAGATCGGACCGGGAAGTGTAGGAAGAGATCATGGAGCAACTTCAGGGTAAGGTATTGGGGGGGGGGTTGGTAGCAGAGGGCGAAGAGAGGACCATCGATGCGAGGCCTTGTTGCTGTGAAAGTGCTGTGAAGGCTTTGAATATTGGTAACTACCGAGATTTCAACGTGTTTGGAACCACGAATGTCTAGACAAGGTCTTCAAGGCTTGGGAGCCAAGCAGGTAGACACTGGTCCACAAGGTTTAGGATGTAGGGTTTTGAGTTTAGCATTTAAAGCTCAAGGCTTAGGAGTACATAGGATTTGTGGTTGAGGTTTTGAGTTCAGGGCTCATGGTTCGGGATTCGTATCAAGGCTTTACGGTTGATGATTTAGGGCTTAGGGTTGCCGTGAATTCAGTCGTCCTTCTTTCTATGGCGACTGCATGCTGGAAAATTAGCACCCGCAAGAGCAGGCACCTAATCCCTAAACCCCAAGTCCTAAACCTACATCTTTTGCAGATGCTAGAGAACCTTGTATGAACTCTTGAGCCTGTGCAAGGGATCCCAAGCAATCTTCAAGCGGGCAAGTCCTTCTGGACTCTTTTTTTGGGGCTGCGTAGAGAAGTCCGTTTCGGAACATACCCACACTTGACCTCCACAGGCCAGAAATGCTAGGTAAGGTCAAGCAAGGGGATACACCCTCAAATCCCTCAATGTCAACCTGCAAAACAGCCACAATGGGAAACTCTGTATTGTAGTTGCCATGAGTAGGGGGACCCCAATACAAACCACAAAAATCTTGCGGTCCTTTTTTATTAGGACCCCTTGAATGGCATCCTACTTTCTACTTTCAGGAAAGCCCCGTATGGCCTCAGGAGTGGCAGCGCTACAGACCAAACACATATGAGCTATAGTCTAAACTCCTAATATGCCCCCTCAATAACCCTTATAGTATTCCCCTATATAATCCTCTATATAACCCCCTTGAAAGGAGTTTAGACTATAGCTCATATGAATCAGTCCTTGCTGCCAACTGGAGTAGAAGTAACAGGAGACATGTTTGTCAAGACTGCATTACACCCTGCACCCCGGCATTTTGGGATCATGGAAAAGAAAATGGAAACTACTATTTTAGGGTTTAGGGCTTCGGGATTAGGGTTTAGGATTTAGGGATTAGGGCTTAGGGATTAGGGTTTAGGGCTTAGGGATTAGGGTTTAGGG
>CAJNIZ010012036.1:11608-35702 GCA_905231905.1 Symbiodinium pilosum | reverse complement strand
GTAGTTTGGGCTGTCATGACTTGCACGTGGGCACAGCAATGTATGTCTCTGTCATTTAGTGCAGCTGCAAGTCATTTGTACCGAGTTCGCAAAGCGATGCAGCTAGGTCGTATGGCTAAACTTATTTCAAGCACAGTTGGTGCTGTTTTGTGAGCGCATTTAAGCGCCCGATATGTCCTAGGGTGTCATGCTTGAAGGTTGGAATGTTGAGAGAGGCTTGGACTGCTCAGTGAACATGATTTGCATCTTTCTTGCAGTTCGCCCTAGGGAACGTCGATGTACAGACTGCCAGAGCTTTCATGCACCCGTTGGCCTCGCCACTCCGTCGCTTTGCACCTGGTGGTCCCGTCCGCCTGTTAGAAAAAGAGCACCTGTTGAAGACCTCTTTTCTCCTTACCTTAAACCCTAAACCCCAAGTTCCTTAACAGCAGCCCAGGTTGCTGCAGTCGCCCTTAGACTTGTCCTCTGCCCGGCAGCAGGGCACCAAGTGAGCCATCCTAGCCTTCACTCAGGCTTTTAGGGTTTAGGGTTAAGGGGGTTAGGGTTTACGGTTTAGGGGTTTAGGCTTTAGGATTTCGAGTTTTGAGTTAAAGGTTTTGTAAAGCCTCCCAAGAAAGGCCTTGCATGCCAGCACCATCCGTACACACGAAGTAGTTGTGTGAGAGTTGTACGGGGCGTGCCCACCTGGCAGCTATGCACACGAAGCCATTGTTGATAGAGGTTTCGGATGTCGTCACTCGTGCCATACAGCATTGGAGCTATAGCCCAAACTCCTCAAATGGGGTTATATAGGGGAGCATAGGGTTATTCAGCGGGATAATGGAGTCTAAGTTATAGCCCATTTCAAGATCCATTAGCTTAACATTGGGGTCCGGGAACCAAACTCCGAGTGCTTTCGCTCTTTCAATCGCCTTGCCTGACAATGAGTGAAGCTCCACACTTTTGACGTAGCCTATTGAAGAGTCAGACTGCCATGAGGTTACATGGGCGGTTGTCAAAATTATGGTCCATTTTTGGGTACCCCAAATATTAGGTGCCGTACTATAATAGGGATCCAAAAAGGGACCATAATTTTGACAACCACCCACATTCCGTTGAAGACAGTAGACTCTTCCTGCTGTGGTGGCTGAGGACATCGGAGACGATTCTGGTTCAGACGGAGGCATGCTGAATGAAGCCAAACGTTGGGTATGGGCGAAACTAATGGCCCATGTATACATATATGAGCCATAGTCTAAACTCCTTAAAATGGGTTATGTAGGGGAGCATATAGGGGTTATTAAGGGGGATACTAGGAGCTGAGACCGCGGCTCACATAGATGTAGTATCCGGACCCTGATGAGATGTGGGGACTTCAAAGGGGACCCGCTTTGAGTAGCCCTGATGTGTTAAGCTCAGTACGAAGTTTAGAGCCAAGCCCCTAGCACCCCTCGGCAGCAGAGTTTCTTCGTTTTTTGAGGTAGGACTTCAGTCCTTTGCCCGTTTTGTCTCCGCAATTCCCCAAAACAGTACAGGGTTGAGAACTTAGAAATTTTCGACAACAGTTTTGCGGTTGGATGGCCCGTGTTGCGTGGTTGCAGTTCCGTGGCAAGGAATGTCCTGTAGATTGGCTTTGACATGGTGAGGGTCTCAAACTGGCGTTTGCAGAAGTCATAGGCAGGATACACCCCTTTGTGATTCTGAAGATGAGATGGGAATTCATTGACAAAGTTGGTGCTATGCAGACCCGAAAGGCCTTTGACCCTCGGGTCTGCAGAGCTTGGTGGCGTAAGACCTGGATCCGCTGCATCTACTTGAAATGCAAATTCTCACAGTCTCTAGCAACCCTCTACCCCTAAACCCCGACAGAAGAACTTGTAATCAAGGACACACCCATGGTTGAAGTCGAAGCCTGACCCCCAAACCTTTAGCGCACCCTACATCTAAATCCAACGCAACGTTCAAGCCCAAATGCCACCGTAAACCAGAGATATATCTGTGTATAATACTCCCGCACTCTCTTTTCCTGCAAACCTTACTTGGTTTTCCATAAACTTTACATCCAGAACCCTAAGCCCTAAACTTCCAGCTTTGGAGTCTACCTAAGCCTCAAGCCCTAGACCTCTTTCAACTTGTACCTTGCAGGCTCCCAGTGATTCCTCATCAGACTTGACTTTCTTCCAGCAGCTGTCGGCAGACATCAAAAGCGAAGGCCAACTTCCGAGAAAGAGTTTAGGGTTTAGGGTTTAGATTCTTACTGGTTCTTAGGAGGGAATCAGGGAATATAATCCCTACATAATATCCATGCAGTATATTTCCCTATTCCCTCCTAACCCTAAACCCTGTTGTAGGGATTATATTCCCTTGTTCCCTACTACCCCCCAGTAAGAAAACGGGTTTAGTCTTATTGGCGTAGGGTTCGAGTTGAGGTCTTCGCTTGGTCTTTGAGGTCAAGGGTTCAGGTGGCAGGCTTGCGCGGTTCAGGGCTTAACTTACTTGGGGGTTAGTAGGGGATGAGGGGATATATTCTACATGGACCATGGGCATTATATTCCCTTACTCCCTACTAACCACAACCCTAAACCTTAAACTCCAAGCCTTACACCCTAAGCCCTGAAAACCTAAACCCGTAAGGTTGAGGTTTCAGGTCCTGGGGCTTATGGGTTTAGGGTTTAGGGTTTAGCTTAGGCCTTAGGATGATGCTTCTTAGACCAGCAGTCATCATGGGATAGTACTGGCCGCAAGGCAACGCCAACTTACTGGTGGGCAGTCGGGACTAGGGGAATATGCTCCCTACATAATGGGGTTTAGGGTTAGTGGGGAATAAAGGGCATATAATCCCTTCGTAATCCCCGTATACTACAGTCCCTTATTCCCTACTAACCCCCAGTAAGTCCAGCGTCAGGGTTATAAGGACCCCTGCATGCGCTATTCCAGCAGGCATGCAATGTCATCTCGGTTCAGGGTTTTAAACTTCGTGATTGGGGTCAGGGTTAAGCGATCACACGTAAACCAAGGCCGAACCCTACATGCTTCTGCCCAAGCAGTTGCGTGTTCCAGCATGCAAGTTTTCAGTGCATCGTTCCAATCTCTCATGTAAGGGATGCACTCTCCCCTAGACTTAGAACTCCCCAGGGTGCAAGGTGTGTCACTATTATCCGAACCCTGTCCCCCTACACTTCACATTCCCAAGCCTAAGGCCTTGAAGAGGTTCGTTCATTGGCAACATGCAACATTGTACTGGTTAGGCCTCTGCGGCCATCAGATCGTTCTCAATCACTAGGTTCTATAGTACCATAAATATAGGAACTATGTTGGCCAAACCCTAAATCCTAAACCCTAAACCAGACTGTGGAGGCCGGTCCGAAACTTGCTGGCTGATAGTATGGAATGAAGGAATGGGAAAGATAAAGTAAGCCATTGTAGTCTAGGCCTCCCTTAAGTAGATAGAATATGGGATATATGGGGATCTTATTGCAATATACCCAAAGCTATGTTCTGTCTACTTAAGGGGGACTATATACTGTCAATGTCATGGGGGCTACTATGAAGGTCCATTCCTGAATTCCTATAGTAACAACTAGTAAATCCACCTTGAGCCCTAATCCCTGGACAGCTCTGAACCCTGGTGAGCCTGTCTCAATGACCTGCCGAAAGGCCTCTTCCACTACTGTGTGTCCCGCGCAGCCTTCTGGAGATCTGAGTGGGGTGTAGTGTCTGGAGTTTAGGAATTAGGGTTTAGGGCTTTAGTATGGTGCATCGGATTCCAGGTGTCAGGTATGGGGTTTGGAGGTTACCTGCACGCTTCAATGGTCATCAGTGACGCACATGATGGTGCTCGACAGCATACCAACTTTTGCAGATGGGGATGCCGGGCGCCACAAAGGGGTACGCAAATCTAGACGCCACCTGAATCCAGAAACTTCCAGTCCTTTTTAATCGTGAGGCATTGTAAGGTGGCAGGTTCAAGTTGTGAGATCCTAGCAATGTTTAGGTGCCAGAATAAAGGCATGGCACAGTGTTCTGACTGGGGTCTAGTCCTCTATCGCCCTTCCTAGAAATCCCCAGTATTATAGTATTCCTGACTCTGAAGAACATTCATGTCGCGGTGCAAAAGGTGGTTCAGGTTTTCCGTTGCTTCCCCTGAGCAAGTAGATGCCTCCTGGGTGGCCTAAGAAGCTTCCTGCAACGTGATGTATGGGCGAGCTTCTCAATCTCCTCAGCTAGTTTGCATGCAAATTGGTACATCAAAAACGTACTGTACATTAGCTAGTAAGGCACAAATCTGAAAAGGTATTACATCAAGCCGTAACCTGAAGCTTGACATCCAGCACCCTAAAGCCTGGCCCTCAAACCTTCAACCCTAAACCCTAACACTTAACCCTGACACATAACCCTAAGCCCTAAACATTAAACCCACAGCCAAAACTTGAAACCGTAAACTTGCAGGACTGGCATGGCATCTGCTTGCATGGTCATGTGCTCGAGCCCGAGCAGTTGGGGTTTCAAGTTTTTGCGCGTGCGGAAGCTACTCTAGGGTTCAGGGCAACTGTAGCCTCCTTCTTAATGTATTTCTTTCCTAATTATACTGTCTGTATACCCCGCTATGAGTTTTTTCGGGTTGTTTCTACAGTCAAAGTGGGGTTTCAAGTACCCTGATACTTACTGCATGGCAGTTGAAGCAGGGAACCACTTGCGCTTGTGGGTGTGGCCCTGTTCAATGCCTCATACCCAACACCCTAAACCCTAAACCTCAAAATCTGAAGACTAGATTGCTCAAGCCTAGGAACCAACGACATGGTAGTTTCCATTCTATTTTCCATTGTCCCTATAGAACCCCAATATACTATATAGTAGTTTCCAGTTTCCATTATCCTTATAAGCCTTATATCAACCCATAGAATCCCCAAAATCCCAAAACCCAATACCACGCCTGAGGCCTTCTTCAGCTGGCTTGTTGCGTGCCTTACTCGGAGGCTGCTCTGTTTTGTCACAGGGGTGCTCCAGGGCGCGGTCTACATTTTCAGATGTAAGATTTATGGCGATGGCACGGTGGGAAGGGTGCCCGCCAAGGCCTGTTAAGTGTGGTTTCTCGGCAAAAAAAAGTTCACCTGCTTCCGTAGTCCTGATTGCTTTGACGAAGCCTGTCGCCGCACCTGCTCCCCTATAAATATGCAACAGTTGCGATTCATGTAGTCACCCGAAAGAATATGGTTCCTCGACAGATCTTATATAATTAGAGTACAAGACAGCTTAATACCCTTCTAGTATTCTTTGGGGTTAGGGTTTAAGCTTGGCAATTTCAATGGCTAATTCAGAGGGCCAATCATCTTGAAACGCAGAGTCTAAAACCCTGAAGCCTAAACTCCAAATCCTAAGCCTTAAGTCCTGGACCCTAAACCGTGTTTGGCTCTTCAGCATGTCATCCTTCAACTCAGATTCTCACGTCTTCTTGGGAGAAGCTGGACAGCAGCACTGAACTGCTGGCGCCAGACTTTCAAGCCGGGGCCAACCCAAATTCTGGAGCCACCCTGAACCCTAAACCCTAAACCGCAAACTCTAAACCCTAGACCCTAAACCCTGAAGCCAAAACTCTAAACCCTAAACCCTGAACCCTAAACGACTAACTCCAAACCCTAAACTCCTGAACCTTAAACCCAAAAGGATGGTTCCACGAAGCATCCATCCTGGGCTCAACAACGACAACTCTTCCTAACAAGGCGTCAGACAAGCTACTATATCACAATAGGCTAGGTTTAGGGTTTAGGGCTTAGGGTTTAGGGTTTAAGGTATATTGGGGTTATATGGGGTTATATAGGGATAGTGGAAAAGAAAATGGAAGCTTCTCTATTATGATAGGCTATATATTGGGGTCTTATCATAGTAAGGGCCTCAGCCTAAATCTACTTGTGCTTCAGGGGGAGTGGGGGAAGTGAATATAGGTACCATCATAGGGTATATATGGGGTTTATATAGGGATTCTTGTCGGTATCCACTCCCCCACTCTCCCTTAAACATCAGTGAGTAAGTTCAAGCCCTAGAAGCTTCTTGTTCTTGCAAACTCTAAATCCCAAACCCGAGACCCCAAACCCTAAACCTTAAACCCCAAACCCTGAACCCTAGACCCCACATCCTAGACCCTTAAGCTCGAAACCCCAAACCCTAAATCCATAAACCTTCTCGCAGGCAGCAGGTGAATCCTTCGATGACATGGCAGAGGTACCCCTCCGTCTTGGGGCTTCTCTGATCTTGAAGGTAGGTGAGTTCAGTTTAGGCAGTTGGGTCAAGGATTTAGGGATTTGCCAGAAGGGCCATGCGAAATTTGCAGAGATCTTGTGATATCTTTCCTTATTTTGGCAGCAGGCATGTTGCGAAGCCCTCCTGAACGCTAAGCTCGCAGCTCTGAACCCTTCGGCTGAAACCCCAAACTCTAAAACCTTAAGCCCCAGACCCCAAAGCAAATGCTTAACCCTGTTTACCAGGCTTTGCGTTTTAGAAGGCCACTTGGATCCTTCCATTCCTTGCCTTGATTGTAGTGGCTCGTGATCTTACCTACCCACACCCTACATCTCGAGCATAGTATAGCATAGTATAGTATAGTATGTTAGATAGAGTATATATACATAATATGGTAGTACAATAGTATACAGAATCTGATTCCCTGAGTGAGCCTCAAGAAGATTACGTGGCTCTCAATAGTGAAGCTGAAGCCCTGCGCATGAACTTCTTCTATCGGTACACTGCTGCTTTTCTTAGAGTTATTTTTGTTGTTTCATTTGGAAGCGTCCTTACTAGTCTTGTTATTTCAAGTATTGTGGACAGAGTCAATCGCTATTCTTGCCCAGGCCTGGGTCCCTACTGGCAAGGCAAGCGCGGGCTTTGGAATAGCCTGTATGTGCAGGATGTTGTTTTTATAGGCCCCCCGAGAGGTGGTCGCATAGCTGACATTTCATCATGGAATTGCGTAGGAGCTGGTGGGATTTTGAGTGCAGCCAGGGGCAGTGCTTGCACAGGAACTGTACCTCCGGCTCATGTTGCTACAGAGGCTTAGCATGGAGAACGAAGGGATTTTTTTTGGTGGCGGTGCGAGACATGCTGTTTTAGAGGATGAGGTTCTCGCCAGTCTGGACTGTTGACCGTGCATGGCACGCAAGCATTTGGTAAAATGGTGGTTTCCATAAATAGCGGGACCCCATTATATTCCACAAGATATGACAATCCTTATTATAGGGACCCCCAGAACAGTACCACCAATTTTGGGAAACCCGAAGCCCGCTATGTCTCTAGATAATCCTATATAACCTATGTCCCTTATATCCCTCTTTAAAAATACCCCTAATTTTGGGAAGCCCCCAAATCGTTCGTTTAGTCTGCTTCTGGTTTCTGGGCCTTGTTGGGCTTTGCCAAACGAGGGGGCCCTGAATGTAGGTGCTGCTTCACTGAATGTTTGGTCCTTCATCCTGGGTTTAGGGTGAAGGGCTTTAGGGTTTAGGACTTGGGGTTTAGGCTTTAGGGCTTTAGGGGTTAGGGCTTGGGGTTTAGGCTTTAGGGCTTTAGGCTTTAGGGCTTTAGGGCTTTAGGGTTTAGGCTTTAAGGTTTAGGGCTTTAGGGCTCTTGAGTTTAGGGCTTTAGGGTTTAGGGCTTTAGGGTTTTAGGGCTTCAGGTTTCGGCTCCAAAAATTTGCACGCAAAGCTCCATGCCACACAGCACTTGCATGTTCCAAGTTGGCGTTTTTGACATGAACTAGCCATGTCGGGCGCCATCACACAGTGGACCAAAGAAATATTGCGCGTCTTCGGATTCCAATACAGTTGTAAATCAAGACTCGGCAACCATAAGGTTTGTATCCATTGTAAGTTCGTAAGAAACCCTGTAGGGTTCATTTCTACAGCCATCCTCATAGACCATAGAATCAGTAGTCTCAATCAGGCCGACATAGTGATGGGTAACGTCTTCATAGCTGATCGCTATGCACATGACAGGTGTTCGAGCATTTGAAGCCGGTATGGTTACATGAGCTAATGTGCTGTTTACTACAGGTACACACACAACGACGAAAGCTGCAATGACAATTCTAATCGCCCTTATTATTGCCGTGAGAACTTGAGAAGCAATTTTCTGGCGCCTTGAAGTCTAAACCCAAAACCCTTCACCCGAAAGCCGTGAGCAGCCGTATGCCCTAAACCCTAATCAAACCCTAGACCCCGAACCCTTCACCCTAAACCTAAAATAATAGTTGCCATTTCCTTTTCCATTATCCCAACACAACCCCTATGTAACACGTAAAAAACCCTGCCCTAAACCCTAAACCTCATCCCGGCCAATCTCCGGGCCATGCCGATGCAGAGTCAGCAGCAAGGCAGGCAGCCGGCTCACCCTGAGGCGCCCCGTTGCACTTCTTTGGGAGTGGTTGAGGAGCCGGCTTGTGCAAAGGTGCTATCCGCGACCCAAATGGTACATCACAAGAGGGACTCAATGAGGTTTTGGGATTTTGGCATGAAGTTCCACCCCAAGCTTCGGCGTTCAACCCCAATCCTCCGTGAACTTTGCTCATCATCCCTACATCCTTAACACCCCCAAGCTCCAATTTATTTTAGGGGGTCAGAGTCCCCTCAACAGAGAACTTCCATGTTGTGGCCATTGGTTGTGGGCCTGCTGAATTCAAGAAACTGCTGTGAAGTGAGTCAGGGTTGTAATCTGTAGATGCGTAGACAAAGAGATGGTTTTTACGATGAATCCTGCAGCCAAGCGTTCGTGCTCAAGTGCCGAAGCAGACTTTGAAGCGATGGCAACGGACCTGCCCACCATCCGCCTCGGAGGATCGGTCGGAAAGGGATGAATTTGACGGGTTCTCCTCTCAAACCCTTTAGAGTTCAGGACGTCAAGATTTGGCATAGGCTTTCGGAGGGTTATGGGTGTGGAGAAGGTTGTAGGATCTCTTGGGTTCAGGAGAGATTGGGCATTGCCAGTAGGGAGCGTTAAGAATGATGGCTTGTGGTTTTCGCATGCGTGCGAGCAGTTGATCAGGCGTCTTGGATTTAGTACTTCAGGGTTCTGAGTTTATGGGCCTGAGATCAGGGTGCAGGGTTTACAGGATGATTAGGATAGAATGTGAGAGCATGCTGAGAAGTAGTAGCAGGAGCAGTATGTCAGTGCAGCTGTTGCTGCAGCAGCAGGAGCACTAGTGCTAGTACTACTGTAGTAGGAGTAGTAGGAGCAGTGGCAATTGCAAGTGGATTTGCATTTGCATGAGAACAGCTCATGGTGCTGGTAGCGGGGGCGGTGGCGGCTACGGCGGCTGGGGTGGTGGTTTTGGTCGTGTTGGTGGTGCTGGCGGTGCTGGCGGTGGTGTTGGTGGTGTTGGTGGTGTTGGTGTAGTTGGTGTAGTGGTGCTGGTGGTGTTGGGGTTGGTGGTGGTGCTGGTGGTGCTGGTGGTGGTGGTGGTGCTGGTGGTGGTGGTGGTGGTGGTGGTGGTGGTGCTGGTGGTGGTGGTGGTGGTGGGGGCGGCGGGCTGTCATGCTGGTGATCATGCATCAAAATGAGGGGTAGCAGGTCAATTGCAGTAGTAACAGTCATCATCGTATTTGGAACACGAGGTGTAGTAGCGACAACAAGGAGTCAACATAAATATGATTACAGCCGTAATGCAAAGGATCGTTGTGCTGACTTTCGCAGTGCGAGCCTTTTTGTTGTGGCATCAGCTGCCGCATGGTTCTTTGGGGGAACAGATTTCATCAGCGTGGCTGTGAACGCTTTCCCAGAGACGGTGAACTTCCCCACCTCCCCCGCACCCTGGCCGATAAACTTGGGAGTCGGCTCGACTGAAAACGGCATTGTTGTAAGGTAATCTGTCTTCAGTCTGCTAGAATCCTGACACCGTCGCAGATCGCCGGAGTCATTTCATTGAACGGAACAATTCGAAACTCATGGCAACTTTCCGTGGTCCAAGGTGGAGCTGTGTTGAATTTGCGCCAAATCTAGAGCTCTGAACCTGCAGGTAAGCGGCGTAAGACGGACACCCTAGGCCAACACGACCGGGACGGTCAGTTCGTATCCATCTAACATGCGACTACAGCATTGAGCTTCGGATCGTGTGGAGCATTGCTATGACAATGACTGCTGACTAGAACACTAGGTGATCGTTTCCGCATTTTAGAGGAACCCTATATAGACCCCAACATAGTATACTCCTCAGTAGTGGACCCTTGAAAAAGTACCTCTACTTTGGGAAATCCCCAAGTGGCCCAAACTCATCTCTTGGCTTCAGGACTCACTCCATAGCATCTCCCATTCAGTACTGCAGTATGTCCTAACGCGCAAAATGTTTTAAGTATGCAGCCCTGAAGCTTTCAATGCCCGAAAAACCGTGAAACTTCACCACGCCTACACCCCGCTCGCGATTTGGCAGGAAAGGGCAAGGGGCAAGACGCGGCTTTCAAGAAGGGCAAGGGGTATGGAGAGGCTTTCAAGGTGCCTTGGCTGTGCTCTGATGTTCGGCTGCAGCGCCCGCCAGCTTTTGCTTTCAGTGTTTTCAGTTGTGTACGGGAATGTGTACCTTTGTCTTTAGGTTTGAAGTTGGTTCGTACCATATTGCTTAACTGCTGAGCTGCGCACACTGGAAGCTCTGAACGCATCTCCAGACACGATCTTCCATGCGTGCAAGGGGGAAGGGAGGCTTGGGTTGGCTGAAGATTTTCGATCGCCTTCACTTTTTTTAAATGCAGTGCTCTGATTTTGGGGATCGGGCGCCTTTGTTTGGGCCTCACTTGTTTGCCCTCCCCTCAGATTGGACGCGTGATGTGCCGCATAGCCCGAATCCGAAGGCGCCCCTGAAGCGTTCAACGCCCTCTCAGGGCGGAGCCAGGCGGGCGAGGGTTTAGGGTTTAGGGTTTTAGGGGTTTAGGGTTTAGGGTTTAGTGGAAGTGCCCTGAACATGGTTCATTGTTCCTGGTACTTACAATCTCAGGAACCACTTGAATTTAGAATTTCTACCAGGGGTTAAGCGAACTTAGAGTGTAGGGTGTAGAAGCGTTTCCTTTTTGGAGGTCGGTTTGTGGGGTGGCATTTGTACAGGCTTCAGGCTTCGGACTCTGAAATTACAGCATTTAACGTAGTTTTGACAACGAGCCATGCGGTTTTGTGCTTACGGTTCAGGGTTTAGGTGGTACTTGGAGGGTCAGGGGGACTTAGTGAGTAGGTTAATAACCCCTATAACCCATAGAGTAACTCTAACCATCACCATCATTAACCTGCTTGCTAAGTCCCCATGACGGTCCATATAGTTGCTTCATTCTAAGGTTCAAGGAGACCTCAAGATTTGATGACGCGTCAGGAAGCTTCATGGAAATACTTACCAACTCCCTCTTCAAAGATCCCCCGTGTTGGGGACGTAGTCACTTCCATGAACGCTAGCATGTATGCAAGACCGGATGCAACCAGTGGCTTCGGTCACATAAATGTTCAAACCCACGTATTCCTGCAGCTTGCTTTTTTTGTCTTCGCGCGTACAGGGGCATGAACCATCCACCACAGCAACCCATTAAGCCAACACTCTATTTCATCCCCACCGCCCACCCCTAGCATGTCTTACCAATAGGAATATCTAACATAGGGGCTGAGGTGGGGGTTCATATTAATAGCAGGAGGGGAGCACCCATGCACCCATCATCAAAATGAATTGGTGGCTCGATTAAGGCTTGAATCGACCATTTTAAGACTCCATTCAATACAAGCACGTTCGGCACGTGGAGATCCGCAGCACGTTTTGTGCACCATGGGGTGAATGATTTATTTGCTTAGTAGGTGAAAGGTTTGTTGGTGAATGGGCCGATACTCTTACACCAGCTGCTCATAGAGCTTGTGTACTGGGTTCTTGCGCGGTGACGGGCCGTTGCATTTCTGCGAGGTGATATAAGCTTTCCCCTTATAAACATATTTTGTTCGGTTGAGGTCTTCTGTGAAGCTTGTTTGCTACTGTTGCCACTCGTAGCTATCGCGCAGTGATATCCAGATTGAGCTGCTTGTTGGTTGCCAGGATGTTGCAAGTAGCACCCGTGGCGCGCGCACGAGTCAGACGTCACCGGGCTTGCTAGGGACATCTACGGACCAAAACAGTTATAGTCCCCCTTAAGTAGATAGAATATGTGGTATATGGGGATCTTATCATAATCTCCCCAGAGCCACATTCTATCTACTTAAGGGGGACTATACATTCTTCCATGCCGCTTTTCAACTGAGCCATCCACAGGCTGGCCACGCAGGGATGGAGCACAGTTCCTCTGCTGAGTTACGTCGTTCACATGTACATGGTGTCCCTTCCCAGACCCTGTAAAAAAAATCCACGGCATCGAAACTACAAATAATCCCCAATGTTCATGGGTGCCCCTACTACTCCCCCATATACTACCCCCCAAGGTGCCCCCTTAATCAACTTTAATTAAACCAAATTATCCCTAAATCACTTTAATTACGTGGGGAACCTAGAGGGGGGGGTAGTATAGAGGGGGGTAGTAGGGGAACCTATGATATGTTCCCCAGTGTAATTTTGAGGTTCTTTTGGGGGTTCCATCTTTTGGATCCTGTACGTATTGCAATGAAGCTCAGGTTATGTCAGGAAGAGTGCGTTGAATCACAATGGCAATTCTACCTAACTACGTAATTACATTGGGTGTGGAAAGCAATGCGTCCCTCGCTGATAACTCAAGTCTACATTTTGTTTGTTTGATTGTTTGCTTGATTGTTTGGGATCTGGCTCATGGTTCTCCTCTGCTTGTGTTCGCAAACGCCTGTTTACAGGTATTTTGCTGAAGGTTGGAAAGCCCCACTCACCTGTGCAAAGCTAAGCAAACAATGAGGTTACAGAAGTGAAAAGGTGCCTGACTTCTTTTTTTTTTGTTTGCCAAGTTTGGAGTTACAGATGCCGTGTTGCGTGTGGAACGCTTTGGCATGTGCAGCTTGAGCGCTGAACTTAGTATTGCAAAGGCTTAGCTATCAATGAACAACGCCCATTGCGTATCCCTGTAGTGTGAATGACTCGTACTGCTATCCTTGCGCAACCCACAGAACCCAGTGCTCAATGCTCCACAGCGCTACGTTCAATGTCTCAGGTTTCTGCTTTTGGTATTTGGACAGTGGTTACATGCGCATGCATCGGTAGTGTCGTTACACTCGTATGCATCAGAAGTTGGGCTGCATTCGTGTGCCAGTTGAGAGTATGCAAGTGTGATGTGCGTACCAGTTACAAAAACACGATTCGATTGCGCAGGGCGTTACTTTCATCGCTATTTCCAATGTCGTACGTTTGTCTTCGTGGCTTGTTCTGTCGCCACGCCGTACTGCAGAATCAAAAGCCCTGTGCCCGAAACCCTAAACCCTAAACCGCGTAAAGTTTTGGGATTGGATCCATCAGCTTATGAAAGCCAGACCTCCACTTCCCCCACTTGCGCATTCAATGCCACCCTTGAAACGCGACAAAGCTTTGAGGTCCCTGAAGTGCCGCTGAAATATTCACCTTCGCAAGGTGGTGCAAGGCTGGCCCTAGATTGGTCACCTCAATTTGAGGTTGATGTAAGTGGAGTTGATATGAGTTGATGCTTGCGCAGGTTTCCGGTCTGATTCTAGCGATTTGGGAGTTTGTTGGCTTCGGTGGCTTTGGGCATGCGAGAGCCAGTATTCTGAATTCTGGGAGAGGTGGTCAACCGTCAAAGAGGTTTCACGTTTGTCGCAATTTCTGCAACCTGTTCGGGTAGGCGGACAAGCCGGGACTGTTGCCGGCTCATGGTCAGCAAATGGCTAGTTGATACAGTATGCTGCGTTTGTTTTGGGGCTCCTAGTATACTGCGTTGCAGAATATTTGGGCCAGTTGATTGGCGAAGAGTATCGCAATTTCAGTCATTATCCGAGCGGCCAGAACAGGCTTCCACGGTTTTTGATGTTCAAGGAACCTCTGGTTCGAGTCTTCGGATGCAATCCACGAACGGCAATTTTTGGTTGGTTGTTATGCCAAACAAACCCCAGATTGAGTTGGAAGTAGCAAGGAGCGCGGGCTTCAGTTTGATGAAGATTTTTGGCCGCAACAGCCCGGCGCGTAAAGGATGTTTGCTTGCAGGGCGAAGCATGTTGGCATTCCAGGGAAAAAGTGGGGCAGTGCACGATGTCAGGCTTGAACTTGGGTTCACATGTAGAGTGTAATGTCCGCAGAGAGGAGGTTAATCGGCATCCCCAAGATTCATAAGGTCCATGCCGGGTCGCGACTCTACCATTACTACTATTATTAGTATGATTACCAGTACTATCATTACTACCATTATTGCTATTAATATTATCGTTACTTTTACTACCACTACTGTTAATATTATTACTACTACATTTACTACTATCACTACTAGTATTCTGATATCCATTATACCGTGTGTCTCCCCAACTTTTGCCGCTCAGAGTTGTTTTTTGTGGCAACCGGCTGTTTGGTGATGCAGTATGATGGCAGGCACTACTCGTTGTCTCCTGTTCTCGAGGTAGCAAGGTGTGGATACTCTAGTGAAGAGGCGGTGAAGTCTTCCTTCTCCTAAAATGTTAACCCTTCCAAGTCGGGTGCCTCATAGGCATGCTACTTGGGAGCTCAACGATTTCATCCGCAGCTCCGTTCCTTGGCCGAACAATGTGGGCAATCCTAGATTTGCCTTAAACGTGCAGTGCGTTACACACAGGCTGGCACCAGGTCGTCTAATCTTCTCCCCCAAATATTACCTCCCCCAACCCCCCTAACATTAAATACTCTTAGTATATTGTACCATATTACATAATGGGAGTATTTAATGTGGATATAATGGAAGTATTTAATATTGACGGGGTTGGGGGGTTAATTTTTGGGGGAGGGGACTAGTCACATCGGAATTCCTACCCCGGTGCAGCCTTAGGGCGGCCTGAACGGATGACTTGCGCTCATATGAGCTATAGTCTAAACTCCTTAAAGGGGCTTATATAGGCTTTAGGGTTTAGGATTTAGGGTCTAGGGTATAAACTCGTTAAAGGAGGTTATATAGGGGATTATATAGGGGAGTTTTGTAGGGAGTGTTAAGGGGGATACTGGGAGTTTATAGCTGATTTAGCTAGCGTTTGCCATTGACGAAGCGTTCTCTAAGTTCGGGCGGCTTCGTGCGGGGTTTGGGTACGCATGCATGCGAGGCTGCTCAAGGGACTCTTTTGAATGCCCCGCTGCTAACAGCTTCAGCTGTTCCTCTTCTTTCCAATAAAGCATAATCCTCATTATGGGGACCCCCAAAAAGGTACCTCTAATTCTAGGAACCCTCCAAAATGTTAATGGGGTGCATGGTCGCATCAAGCCTTCCGAGTCTCGCTGGTATTGTGCCTTAAGCCTCTTCTTGGGGCCCCTGCGTTTGCATTGTTTCTTTGATCTTTGACTTGTTTTTTTTTTTGGCTTGGTTGGATGTTTTCTAGGATACATCAACTGAATTTAGAAGCGTATCACCGTTATTTAGTTCCTGTCCTGAACCTACAATAGAGCCAAGTGCTGGTAAGGGAGGGTCTCTTTAAAACTTGCGTCTAGGTCCTAAGAGGCCGGCATTGAAGGTTGGCCAGTGGCCTTAAGAATTGCCATGTGAGCTATAGTCTAAACTCCTTGAATTTGGTTAAAAAGGCGGTTGCAAAGAGAATAACTATGGGGGTTATGCATCGGGATACTGGGAGTCTAGAAATTAGCTCATTTGATCCAAAGGTTGTTGAGATTATGAAGCAACGTCCACTAGCACTTGACATCCCACTTTAGGAGCAACCCGGGAAGCTTCATGAATGTACCCTAAATCCTAATTCATTCTTTGGAGCCCTTGGCGCCATGGACAATGTGCCCTTACATACCTTAAAAAGCTGTAACCTTGCTTCAAGGAAGAACTTGCAACAGACTCCTCCTGAAGATTCATGTGTAGTTTGAAGCGGGGCTTGTGATAGGATGTTTATGGTTGTGTTCGACTTTAGGGGACCTAGACAACAACCTCACATCCAACTGCCCGTGAAGCTGCAAGTTGTTTACCAAGGCGGGGCAGATGCTTTCCAGTTTCGTCCGATCCTGTTACTGCGGCCGAATCGGCTGCATCTGAACAAAGCTTCAGTTAGTCCCTGGGTTTGGGGTTCATTGTTGTTGGAGCAAGGGTTTAGGGGTGGGCCCAGAGGACAATTCGCGAGGTTTACTTTGCAGTTGAGGCTGCGCTCCTACGTCACGGGCATCCTTGGCGTACTTACATGCCCTCAAAATGACCCAGGCCACAGGGAAGTTTCACATTGCCACTAGTGCCAACGCGGACTTGCATAGGCAAAGCACAGCCAAGGCAAATACCCAATCTGGGTGAAGGCCCATTCTACAATCTTCTTATGGTAGACGGAAACTTCATCTCATGAGCTTTAGGCATCATGCAGGAGCTCCTGAAAATTATAGCTTTTCAATTGGGTCATGTTTACCAACGTGGCCGTCACCAAAGCAAAAGCTTTGTTTGTGGGGAGGTTCTTTGCAACATGCATAGGAAACCCTACTGGTACCTGTGTACTTAGACTGTCATAGATGGATTTAAGCTCGTTGACTGCAAGCCAGATAACTGCTTGGCCTGATGGGGCATGCTGCCCTGAAGTGTTCTAGGCTGCGCTGCAAGCATTCGAGTTTCACAATACCATCGGTTCACTGTCAGGCTCGCTGTAAGGACGGACGTGGGGGCACAACCGGAAGCTGTGTCCTAAGCCTTCCTCTGATCTGGCTTACGTCTATCTTCTTAAACCCTCCACCTACCCCCTATTAGGGCCTAAGTACCTCTCTTAGAGGCCATATGTCCCCAACTAGGCGTACCAAACCTTAGGCCGTGAATAATGTAGTAGTTTGCAGTTTCTTCTCCATTCCCTTCTATGGTATATATATATATGTGTACTAGGAGGGTGTTGGTTAAGCCTTTGGTGGATGATGTGGTGCTCTGGTCTGAAGTTGTAAATATGCAAGTTTGTCAAAATTGAAGGTTCCCCAGAATAGGGATCATAACATTTTGGAGTCCATATTTGGGTTACCTTATTTCGGGATACAGCCATATGTAGATATTTGATCTATCAAGCTCCTGGGTCCGGCCTTGTGCGCCCGTGCGAGATTTGATTTGATCGAAAACTGGTGTGGTAAATGAGGGCTGATGCACATGCGTACAACAACCACACCCGAAACAGGCTCTCAACTCCGAACCCCGAGCGCTGAGACCCCCCACCCCAATTTGCAAGTGATGTATGCGGGAAACTGCCGTAGACCTTACATGCCGAGAACGCCGTGCTTGCATGCATAGATGGCTAGCATCGTGATTATAATAACAAGAGGCAAAGATAGCAGATCATGTTCTGAGAATCGGCACAAGTTGATCGCAATTTGAATTTTAATGTCTAGAAACCCTCCCAGTCAAGCAGTTTGTGTGCATGACTGTGCATGATGACACGAGTCGCCTCTTTTTTGGCTCATGTGGCCCCCATGCGCGCGCTCTCGTTTGTGTTGGTCGATTACTGTTCCCACGCGCGTACGTGGTTCTGGTACGGACAGAGCAGGGAAACCTAAACGTCAGGACTCAGATGGAACCAACAATTTCCTCAACATCTGGATTCATGTGTGGTTGTAAGTAATCCCCTGCTAAGTACCGACATACGCAGTCGAGTACCAAGTGTTTCAGCGTTTAATGTATGGCTTCTACATGTGGAGCCTCCGGACTGCTGGTTGACTGTTCTGTTGTCCAAAGCCCCAAGATCTCAAGCTCGATATGGAGGGTTGTCAAAATTGGATTCTCCCCTTAGAAAAAAATTGCATTCTCCAATTCCGGGTCCCCTCAATTTTCCTCGGTTTTCAGGGCCACATTCTCGAAGGCACCATACGTTTGACAATGCCTCAACTTGTTATTGTTATTACGATTACTGCTAGTATTACTATTTTTATTCTCACTACTCTTGCTACTGTCATTATTATTATTATTACTACTATTGCTACTATTGCTACTTGTGCTACTATTATTATTATTATCATTACTATTGCTACTGTTGCTACTCTTGCTACTATTATTCCTAATGCCGTGAAAATCCAGACAGGACCAGCTGGCCTTGGAAGCGCTTGCAGCCGACCAGCGCAGCACTCAATCTGTGAAGTTGTTAGACCCTAAACAGTAGTTTCCCTTTTCTTTTCCATCATCCCTATTTTAGAGTGTAGGGTTTAGGATTTAGTTGTCATTTTCTCTTCCATTATTATCACTTTTTTGTGGTGTGGGGTTTAGGTTTCATCTTTTGCCAACAGTCTTGTTGCTATGTTTGCGGTTATCCCTGTTCTGACCAGGTTAGTCGCGGAGTGGCAAACCATCATATAAGAGAGAGTCAGTCCTTGCTGGCCTGCAAAAAGGACTTTAAAAAATGGAAACTACCGTAGTATATGGGGTTATAAGGGAGAATGGAAAAGAAAATGGAAACAACTGTAGTATATGAGGGTTGTATAGGGATAACGGAAAAGAAAATGGAAAGCACTATAGTATATTGGGGTCACATAGGGATAATGGAAAATTTGAACCCTGATCCTTAAACCCCCAAACCCTAAACCCTCAAACCCTAAACCCTAAGCCCTAAACCCCGAAACCTCCTATTCTCTGGCTGAAGACAATTCAGCTGGTTGCGAAAGGCCACGTAAGGGCCTAAATAATTTCCAATAAGTATCATGATTCTAGGTCAAGGGTATCCCAAGCAGACCTCAAAATACGTTGGTAATTATTATTTAGGCCCGCATAGTAGTCGCTTGGAAGTTTGAGCCCAGGGTCCAGGATTACAGATCATGCGTGTTGCAAACGAGAACAAGTAGTTACAACTGTTTGCTTTTGGCATAGCCCGTAACCCTGAGCTCCCAAGAGGAAATTATGTTATCCTTTTCTTTTCCGCTCCCTATACCTCTGCATACCCCTTGCTTCCATTTCGTTCTCTTTTTGATGCTCAATGAATCTATCCCTCCGTAACCCTAATATAGTACTAAGAATGATGCGGGCTTTTGAGGTAGGCTGAGGTCAAAAGGTGGGAGTCCAAGTCAAGCTAAGTTGCGTGGACGGTTCAGGGTTTAGATTTCTTCCCCCTACCGGCAAAATTCTGTGAAAGGGTCAGTATTAAGGATTTTTTGAGATATTTAAAACCATTATCTCTGTTATGCAAGGGTTGTGGGTGGGGGCAATACCAAGGGACTGCATACGGTAGTATTTTGAAGAATTGGTTTGTTCCTCGATTTTTGGCACACTGTTGTTAAAGCACTTGCCTCCTCGAAAGTTACTTCTAACTTTCATGTCAGTGCAATGAGGATGAATGCTTGAGCAAGGGTGGGGTAAGACAGCGACCTTGAAAATTCAAACACCTGTTTCAGAAGTGCTGTAGCGCAATGGTCGTATTGTAAAGTTTGTATGCTCCTGCCAAAGCACCGATTGGACAGCTGCCCAGGTGCGCGTGTAGTAATGCGGTATGCATGAAAGCGTTGACATGAAGGGTGGTTAAATCGATTAAGTTTTGAGACAACAAGCTCTAGTCAGACATTACAGCCTTCAACGCCTTCAGACCTTAGTTGGCATGTTTCAGCATGAGGAACAGAAAAGCGGTCAACCCTGCGTTGAAGCCATCTGATTTCAACAACACAAGAATTCTTGGTCTTTGACGTGGCTGCCTAAACCCGAGACCCTAAACCCTACCATCGCTGCATGGTTGTCTTTCTTATGGCCGACAGCACCGATGAGCTCTCCTTGCACCTCGAATGCTGTTGTGATTTCGGAAGTTTGGAGGAGGTTCAAGTAAGTTTGCAATGCCGCCCAGCACATCAATTGAAATGGTCCTTCTTCAGCAAAAAAAGCTCAAATGGAGGCCTTGGGGGCTGCAAAATTTAGGCTTTGAGCCTTTGTGGTTGCATGGATTCCGGGTTTGCCGCTCAAGCCACAGTTCATGAGCTGCCTTAGGATCCGGGCGTTCACGCGAGTGAGAGCGTATCTTGGAATTTGGGCTTGTTCGTTTAGGAGTGATGTCAGGCTCAGGAAACCCTTGGGCCACATAAATCCAAAACGTTGACCTGTGATCGTGCCCCTTCATGGCAAAATCTTGATACCTCGACTTGGCATATCCTGAGCTCCTAAGACCTGATGTTAGTCCCATGGGAAACACCTTTTGGTTGTGGTTAGAGCTGAAGCTTTTTGCCGGCTTCTAGCGACCGACCTCCGACAAAACAATTGTTGCACCTGAAGAGACCGCCTGAAAAAATCTGTCGTGGAACGTGATAACATGCTTTGGTATATACATATACATTTACATATGTATATACATATATAGATCTTAGGGTACGGCAACAATCCGCACAATAAGATCACGATTCAATTGTAGCTGGGGGCCTCTGGGACTCTGGGTCTCTAGGAAGACCCTATATTTACAAATACATAGATCCTAGGGTACGGGCTAAATCCGCACAATTAAATCGTGATTNNGATTTAATTGTGGCTAGGGGCCTCTGGATATCTCGTGGATAGTAGGACAATGCAAGCAGGATTACAAAGAATTCTGTTTCCCTGTTACACCAGACATTTTAAATCCTGATTTAATTGCCCCAAAGGTAGGTTGATCAAGGTACCTAAGGAGAACTTTTAAATCATGATTTAAGATTCAATAACTTCTGGATCCATTGCTTTTCAACCTTCAGCCCTTCACCAAATTCCAAAACAAGACTTTTTTGCCAAGCCATGCAGCAATTAGCGGGCCTCTTCCTTGTTTAAAGTGGAAATAAAAGTATGGAAGCTACCATAGCTTTTAGGGTTATACAGGGATATATGGGGATACATAGGGTCCATGGAAACCTTGCGCATCTGTCAGACCGATACCCAAAGCCCAACCTTGAATATCTAGTAGGTGGACCCCCCACCCTGTAATAGTGACTATAAGGGAAAATGAAGATCATATTAGGGTTCTATCATATTCCTATTATACCACTATTACAGGGTGGGTGGTCCTCCTATGATATCTACCAGGTACTTTGAGTTTCAGCTTGAGCGGGCAAAGACCCGACACCCGAAGGGGCACGCTGTCCAGAGCCCCAAGTACAGCCACTTGCCGGGATTAGGATTATTCGACTTGCAGATTATCAGAAGCGCTGGGATTTATGGGGGTGGGTCATTTAGGATTGCATTTATCTAGGGTCTTGACCACTTCCCGAGACAGGTGTCATTTTTCTTATTGGTGATTCAGTTTGGGTTTCAGAGTGTAGAAAAGCCTTCTAAACTAAGGCTTCTGTTCTGGCAGCATGAAGGCATTCGGCTGTGTGTGCAAGGCTGAAAGCGAAGGAAGTATAATGTTCAAAGTTGATTACACTCACACACGCTTATGTATTTTAGCTTTGCGCCTGGGGAATAAAAATGTAATGTGTTGATCAAAGGTTGACAATCCAAACCTTACAGCGTTAGTGGCTTTAGTTCATTTTCATGTTTTTGTAAACATGCCATGTGACAGTTCAAGGGTTTAACACAGGATGCCTTTTTTCCTTAGGATTTGTTTGCTTTGGGTTTCCTGCGTTTCTGATTTCTGCCTTTTGCTTTCTGCTTTCTACTTGTTGCTCCTCGCTTTTTGCTTTCCTTCTGCTTCTGGCTTTCTGTGTTTTGCCTTCTGCTTGTTGCTTTCTGTTTTTTTGCTTTCTGCGTTGTTCTCTGCTTCTTGCTTCGAGCCTATTGCTTTTTGTTGCTTGCTTTCTGCTTTTTGCTCTCTCTTTCTTGCTACCCTGGCGGGAGTCCCCCCATCAGGCTCTACTAGGAGTGAACAAGATCAGAACAGGATATGACTATCGCGTATGTTTCTCTAATAGACTTCTCGTTAGAAAGCATGCTTCACCATTTTCCATCGTATTGCACCATCATTCATCTTCTTGCCATCATAGTTCACCATTTCATAATGTTCATGTCCTTTTGTCCATATGTTGCCCGTTAGATATTACTGCTGTTGTTGTCATTGTCACTCAAACTGCTACTGCCATTGTATAGGTTATTGTACAGTATAACTTGGAACTTTTATTTGGTCAGTGTTGTCATTCATATGACTCACATTTTCAGAACTTGGGCCCATCTCCGTCCCTTGATACGCGGCATAGTATAAGGATTGCAGGACTGGAGCAAGTTTTTGGGCACGGGCAAATCAGCTGAACTGCAACAGGCTTTCAATACGGGCATTTGGTCTTTTCCCAAATATTCGAAGACACAAAAAAGCGTCGCACCGCACAACGCGTTTATGACTTTGATATCCCAGAAAATTGCCTGAGTCAAGTTGCATGGAAGCTGGAGTTTTGAGATCAGGTGTCTGCCACCCCGTTCTCTCCAGTTGCAACCCAAGGCATTGCCGATTGCTATGCAACCCAGGTAGTATTGAGTTTTCAGAGCCAAGAAGTTCCGGCTCCCCAAGCGACCCAACAGGCTTCAGGTGCCTGGCATTTGATGTGCATTGAACCCAGATCCACCACAACAATCATGTGAAGTTCTCTAGGGGTTCCGGAATCCAAGCCGCAAACTGCAAATCTGATTGAGGCTTTGCAGGCTGCAACGTCTTCCTGGATGCCTATCCCTTTGGACTCGAAGAGGACTCGCTTAGCGACTTGCACGTGTAGTGCACGTATTCGAATTCCTGAAGCAAGAAAGGTTGGATACTGCACGACACTGTCTAACAGCCCAGGACAATAAACCACAACCATTTGTTCCCTCTTGGAGGTGAGGCCTTCCCATTCAAAATGGCCTCTCTTGTTTGCCATTTCCTCCGACGCTGGGGTGTGCTTGCGGGGTAGCTCTTCATGTGTCTGGATGCTTGCACCGTTGAGAGATCCACAGAACAAGTCACAGTGCACAATTCTCACTTCAGGACCTCATGTGGGATTTCCCGAAACTTGTTTCCATGCTTTTTCATGTGCCGATGGTATATCTAGACCTCAATTCTTTGTATGGCTCCTGATTTGGAGGCTTGCGTTCTCAAGATAGGCCCTGCGCATTTCACTTTTGCGTTTAGGGGTTTGAGGGTTTTGGGCTTTGAGGGCGCAAACTGCCTGAACCTTCTTTTGTGGATCACAGGGGATGCGTCAAGCTTCATCTCGGGCCTCAGGATTGAGCGTTCTAGGGATGGCTCCATCGTATTGCTTGCCTGACCAGCTGGTCAGCTTCAACTGGTCTAGGTAATCAAGCTCAATAGACACCAAGAGGTTAATAATGAAAACCCCTTATTGAACTAGACGGCCAAGATGATGCGCGCACAGGGAAATACGGAACGAATCTTGGCAATGGCGGCCCGAAACTGCTCTGAGGCGGCACTTTGCGATGAATAATCCCAAGCCCACAAATCCAGTAATTTTTAAGCCAAGGCCATGCATTCCTGCCCTGAATCCTAAACCCTATAAACCCTAAAACCCTAAACTCTAAACGAATACAGGCTTTTGAGCCACAGAATTGTCCGTATTCGTTTGGCCTCCTCATGTCCGTGGGAAATCATTTCACAACGGATTAGTCTTCCTGGGAAAAAGTGCATCCTCCACTTGACTTTTATTCTCCAAGTTCTAAACTCCGAACAACCCTCAATCAGCCTCTTCACTCCACACCGATTCCCCAAACCTGTAGGTTTTGTTCTGCTCACTGATACCTCTAAGGTTTCTACAGGTATGCGGGCCCAACCCAAACAAAGCCCTGTACCTTGATTCATCTAAGATTCGGACGGCGGTCACTTTGTTCAAAAGTTTTTTTTATAGATCTCTCTAAAGTAGATAGAATAAGTTTTTGACCTGTAGTCCCCTTTAAGTAGATGGAATGTGGCTTTGGGTATATTACAATAAGATCCCCATATACCCCATATTCTATTTACTTACGGGGGACTACACCCCTCTTTCTTATTTAGGGCTATTCATGGCCAAGTACTGGAACCCCAGACCGGCATTGATAGGGAAAAGCTCCGGAAGCGCCCATCTTAGAAGCTGGTACACCTCAATCTCAAATCCTAAGCCCCAAGCCCAGACCCCACATACACTCCAGTGAACCCCTATGCCTGGAACTCTACCCCTAAACCCTAAGCCCCTATGCCC
>CAJNIZ010012033.1:0-10329 GCA_905231905.1 Symbiodinium pilosum | reverse complement strand
GGCCGCCTTTCCAGGTCTTCGCCTTGGTCGGGTTCTGGGTTTAAGGTTCTGGGTTGTTCTGGGTTTAGGGTTCTGGGTTTAGGGTTTAGGGTTTAGGGTTCTGGGTTTAGGGTTCTTGTTTTAGGGTTTAAGGTTTAGGGATTGGCTAAACCGGAGACCTCGAGCCCGAAACCCCCAAGCCCCATCCCAAATCCGAAATTGCCTAGCCCGACCCCCTACAATTTCCCGAAGCCCAAAGCCCCGAACCCTGGAATCAATACCCCAGCAACCGAAACCCTAAACCCTAAACCCTAAACCCCAAACCCGAATCTATATCCTAACATCAAGGTACCCTCCCAAACCCTAACTCATATGCACCATAATCTAAACTTCTTAAAGGGGGTTATGTAGGGGATTATATACGGGACTACTATGGGGGTTATTAAGGGGGATACTAGGAGTTAAGACTATAGCTCATATGAGCTTTTTACTATCGCTCACATACTGGTTTCCTACATTTTCCATTACGGCATTCCCCAGTCGTTTAGGGTTTAGGGTTTAGGGTTTTGATCGTGAACTGAGCGAGCGCCTAACCCTGGACTGTAAGCCCCTAACCCGAGCACCTACCCCGGGAACCTTACACATCCTGAACCCTGAACTTTGGGTGCCCCTCAAAATCCCCAGATAGTCACTTCCTTCGCATGAATGAATCCGTGTGCAACCCTCCCAGCACCCCCTTATATACCAACCCTAAGCCCTTAACCCACAACCCTAAACCCCTTAAACCTCAACCCTAAACCCTGAACCCTTCAACCTCAACCTTAAACCCTAAACTCTTAAACCTCAACCCTTAAACCCTTAAACCTCAACCCTTAATACCTTAAACCTCAACCCTAAACCCTTAAACCCTTAAACCTCAACGCTAAACCCCTACACCTCAACCCTAAACCCTAAACCCTGAAACCTCAACCTTAAGCCCTAAACCCTTAAACCTCAACCCTAAACCCTAAACCCTGAAACCTCAATCCTAAACCCTAAACCCTCAAACCTCAACCCTAAACCCTAACAACCCTAAACCCCTGAACCCTTCAACCTCAACCCTAAACCCTAAACCCTTAAAACCCCCAACCCTAGACCCTTAAACCTTAACCCTAAACGCCAAATCCAAAACCAAAAGCCAAGTCACTTGACTTTGATTCGCCTTGGCCGCCGGCTTTCGCGTGCAGGTGAACGGCTTCAGAATGCTGCCTTACAGTTGAGGGTTTAGGGTTTAAGGTTTAGGGTTTAGGGTTTAGGGTTTAGGGTTTCAGGCTTAGGGTTGAAGGCTGAGAGGTTTTAGGGTTTAGGGTGACTCGCTGTGGCAGATGTAAGGGTTTCGGGTTTAGGGGTGAGGCTGTGAGGTTTAGCTACCGTTAGAAGCAAAAACTATTCACTTGCTTCGATCTAAATGATGGTACCCTGAGCCTCAAACCGGAAACCCTAAACCCCAAACCCTAACCCGCCTTATGGAAATCCTGGTCCGTAACCCAGTTCTTCCTAATGATTCGACATTGGAATCTCATGGGCCAAGTTCCGGATCGTTCTTTCTTGTTGATGTTAGGTCTTGCTTAGGTCAGGGTTTGGGGTTTAGGGTTGAGGGTTTAAGGTTTAGGGTTTAGGGTTCAGGGTTCAGTGTTTACGGTTGAGGGCTTTGGGCTTTTGGGTGTGAGATCGGGGGTTTGGGGTTTAGGGCAGTGAGGGTTGGAGCTTCGTCGCCCAAAGTTGGAATGGTTTCACGTGGCTTCTGTGTGAAAATATCTTTCCTCTGTATGCACACGGCTATCATCGGCAACGGTTCTGCGTCCGAAAACGAAAATCCTGAACCCTCAATGAGTTTGAAGCCCTAAACCCTGAACCCTCAAAAGAAAACTCAACCCTGACCCCAAAGCCGACACGCAATCCAATGACCTGAAGCCTGTAAAGCTGAAACAAACATTAAAAACACAACTAACGCCACAAACAAGCAAGGACACGGACCCACAGTGCGTGGGAACCCCTGTTTCCCGTACCCCCATGCACCATAAAAGATAAGTTAGCAGCTTATGGCTCCAGGTTGTCATGTAAGGATTTAGGGGTTCAGGGTTCAAGATTTTGTTTAGGGTTTAGGGCTTCAGGCTATTGGACCCTAAACCCCGAACCCTGAACCTGGAGCTCTAGGTGGTGCCATCAAATCAATAGTTATCAGGGCAGTGCTTCCATGTCATTATCCGTTCTCTTTTCCGTTTGATGATCCGCTTTGGCGGGTACAAACCTAAATCCAAATCTCTAAATCTTACACCCTAAACCCTAACAACTAAACCCTACACCCCAAAGCCTATAAGGGGCATTTGACTTTTCCCGCCTAAATAACGTCCAGGTGCGGAGGATTCGGCGCCAGGCAGGGACGGATTGTGGCTGCTGTTTTGGGCTTGCAAGGGCCTCCGGCAGGATCATCATACCTAGATCATGGCAAGCAATGTTGCAGGTAGAGGCAGTGGGTTTAGGAAGAGGAGATTGCATAGGAACTTTTTGAAACAATTAATATACAAGATGCATCCAAGCATTTATCAAAACTGGCTAGGTATGCTGGTCAGCTGTTAGTCGTGATAAGTCCAGTACATGTGAAAGTCATTGGCCGGAAAAATGAGGGCTCAAGACGAATCTATGAAAAACATAGTGACATCTTCACGTCCCCATGTACACGGACCTCACTCATGCAACACTTCCAGGCAAGCAAACCTCAATTCCGCACTGATTCGGAAACCCGGCTGCTACAGCCTTAAACTCGAGAGCTGATTTTGGATTAGCGCTTGGCAGGGTGGGCTCCAACATCCTAAGCCCCAAAAAACAAATGGGAAGTTCCCAACACGTGTTGCATCCGTTCCCATACTTTTGTTCTCTCATCTTATCCCATACATCGAACACGTGTAGGAATGCATCCCAATAGTTGTCTGGACATAAGACTCCACGATTGAGTAAAGTGTCCATGATTTCTTCCATTTCTGCATTCCGCACTCTTAGCGTTACCCTACCACTACGACTTACTGCTCCTAATCCTCAAACTACTATACTACTACTTCACTACTACTAGTCACTTTCACTAATATAAACCCAAACTTGTTCAACTAACATCCAAGTACTCTGCATTTTCGTGATGCCCTCCGCGGGCCCATCGCAATCAATGTCGCTTTGCTCGCTGTCGCTCCTGACCGGCTTTTGAGGAATTCAAGCACTTAAGCCTTCAGCCTTTAAAGCCTTAAGCCCTAAACCGTGGGGCAGGTGCTTAAAATCGTCTGGGATGCTGGCAAGGAAGTTAACTTATGCTTCGAAAATGCGGGTATAAAGTAAACAATAGAGTTCTCTCAATTCGTTTTGTTAAGATCCTTCACAGTAAACCAGGAATAAGGAATTCAATTGCAGTTAAAATATGATATGGCTATAAAGGAAATCATGGCGTTGCTTATTATCGTATTTCTAAAACAAAAAACCTTAACAGCAACCCAGGAATGACAGGATATGGCGGCTGGAAGTCCCTAGCCTTACGCCCCGCCCTCTATTTGCCCGCGCCAAATGCCCGCCCATCAGAATGTGCTGCGTATTGCAGTGTTTTGGTGGTTGTGGACGTGGTCGAAGTGAGCGTTCTTATGGGTGCCGGCATGGGCTCACTTGTTGTGGATGTGGTCGAAGTGAACGTTATTATGGGTGCCCGCGTGCATTCCCTGGTGTCTTGTTTCGCTGTAAATAACAGTAATCTTGCAGTTGTGGAAATATTTATATGGCTGCTATGACCGTGGATGCGCACGTAACACGAAGATGCTGCGGGCACATGGGGGGGGTGTGGGTAGCCTTAGTGCGGTCTAGGGCTCAGGGTTTAGGGTTTAGGATTTAGGGCTTAGGGTTTAGGGTGAGGACTTGGGGAAGTTGCTTGGGGTTAGGGCTTAGGTAAGTTGACCATAGCCCTACAGTGGTAAGCCCGCCGTACGCCAGGGCCAAGTTTCGAAGAGTTGTCGTAAATTCAAAAAACCCTGCACCCTAAACTTCCTAAGTGCCAAACTTCCTAAACCCGAAACTTCCTAAACTTCCTGGCAAGGTACTATTGCTGCGAAGTACGTGATTCTGTTTTGCTTGCCGACAATCAACCCTGGCAATCCTCCACGACTCTCACCCATTGGCCGGCGTGGCCTCGTAGCCTTCCCCTCCAAGGGAACCTGACCTATTGCAGCTTATTCTGATGGCAGCGTCTATGGAGTTGTACATAGCCCGCCTCTCCGGGTGCCGCCGGACGCCATCCGGTTGTAGGTACCGGCTCGGGTCCTGGCTGCGCCGGCTTGAAGCATCTGTCCACTGGCAGATATTGAGTTACTTACACATGCGTTGGACCAATGTTAGCAAAAGTATCGCCTTGGCGGGCTCTTCCTCTGGTTCGCCCTCAGCTTCAAGTCGGTCAACTTCTGGCCTCAGCGTCACTTGGAACTGGACATATTTGAGGCTATGGTTTTCCTTTAGGATGCCGACTCCGGCTGAGTGCCGTCCAAGAAAGAGGATGCTGCTTCCTGAAGTCAAAATGTTTTTTATGACACCATAGGCTGCAACTCTCTGCGTGACTTGGGGTTCGGACCTCCATTTCATGAGCCAGAAGCCATGCCTCAAAATGTTTTGCACATAGCGTGACAGCAAGTTTCTATGATTACCCGGCCTCCTGCTGCCTTCTGCTGGTACCTACAAAGGAGTAGTTCACCAGCCAAGGCTCCTAGCTTGTAATCAATATGCTCATTATGATTCTCATTGTCTTCGCATTTTGGATGAATATGTGATGTTGCCCGCCTCGTTTGTGACTTCATAGTTGTACACCTGCAATTGAAACCCAGCATTGCAAACGTACAGCAAGAAGACCGCCCACCTATGGGTCTAGCCAGTCCTCTAGTGCCCAGAGGTACTCCTCGCCCACCATATATTGCACCTGTCAGACATGCAAACGACAGCGAATCTTGTTAAGTAGAACGACCTCTTCGGTGTCATGCCAAATGATGTAGGGCATGACAGTATGGCACGTGATTTACGATATCGATGTACACCATACATTTCAAGAATACTGATTGAGGCCGCAACAAAAAAAGAAGCGGTACAACGCGAAGGCTAGAAATCCAGCTGGAGACCAACAAAACAATACATGCTTTGTAACCCTGAGCTTCCTAAACTTCCTAAACCTCCTAAAACTCCTAAGCCCAAAACTTCCTAAACTTCCTAAACCCGAAACTTCCTAAACCTCCTAAACCAGAAACTTCCTAAACCCTAAACCCCTGCAGAAATCTGTTGTTGGAAGGCCTCACCTTGCGCATTGCGAGCTTATGCGCAGCAAAATGTTGCTTTTGCAGTGATTTGGGCATCAGAATTAAGGTTTAGGGCTTAGGGCTGAGGGTTTGGAGCTTAGGGTCTAGGGTTTAGGATTTGGGGTGGCGTCAGAACTCATGTTATGGATTTGTTATGTGCGTGCCCTGTTTAAAATGGGAAACGTTACCAGAAACATTCTATGAACTATGAAATATAACTGGCATGTTCATAACAAGGATGCGAAAGTAGCTTAGGTGTAATTGGAGAGGCTTTACACTTTAGACAAAGCCGGCAGTTCCATACACATGACACTTTGAATGCTAGCAAGATGAAGTACTTTCCTTCACACCAGCATTAAACACCTACCCCAAATACAAAATACTCCCCACATTCAGACCTGATATGTTGGGGGACAGATTTGATGTTCCGGATGAAACATGATGGTATATAGTCCCTAAAAGAAAAGAATTTGGCTCTGGGTATATTATAATGAGATCCCCATATACCCCATATGCTATCTTCTTGGGGACTATAAGCCTTGGACTTGTAGACTTACTGGATGAGCCTGGATGTTGTCCATATGAGACCGGATTTTGATTATGCTCCTCCAAACTGAACACTAAATAGACACGCTTAAAATCATTCCCTAGAAGTCCTCTATACACTCACCAAATTGTTTGGCACTTAACAGAAGAAAAACAAACTGTATTGACGTTATAAGTTTCAATACAAGAGAGATCGTGCAAGTAGCTAGAACATCATGAGAAGTTGCACATCCACCACGTCTTTCGCTCCAAAGGTACGTGCATCACCAACAACTCAACAAATACCCTAAATCCAAAACCCTAAACCGAGGGATAAAGGCTTACCTTGCAAAAATCACATCGCCACGACATTCCACACTCCAACCCTACCTGTCATGCTTTCAAGAATTAATAACCTGAAACTAAGCCAATTTGGCTATCGGGAAGTGAGACGATAGCTCATTTCAAGTCTATGTAAGCCATCATAAGAGGGTACGGTCGGATGAGGTTAAGGGTTTAGGGTTATAGTTTGGACAGTTAAAGACGCTCCTGGGACTCTTGCGGTCTTCCTCGCTGCCTGGTCGGTCCCTTGAGGAAGACCTAATGTCGCAGTCGCAGCTGTCTGGCTCAAAAATTGCGCGTCTAGGATTTAGGGCTCAGGGCCAGAGGTTTATAAGGTTTGGGGTTTAAGGCGGAGGGTTTGGGGCTTAGGGTTTAAGGGTTTGGGGCTTCGTCTAGGGTTCTAGGTTTAGCGCTTTGAATTCAGGATTTAGGGCTTGGGGTCTGGGGTTCATGGTGTAGGGCTTTAAGTTTGAAAATATTCTTGAAGGGCTAGGGAAATCTGAGCTGTAAACACATAACAGCCTTAAAGGTTCCAGTTGCCATCAAAATTGCGAGACAATGCACCCCACCAAAAAAATCGCAGGTTATCTGTAAGAAATACAAAAATGGAAATCAGGATTCTCCTTGGGGAGTATATCCGGGCTACTGGTAACTAGTATAGTAATCTATGCAGGTGTGAGTGGGGATGACGAAGCTTGGCGACAAATAACATTTCCTCCACCCCAAACCACAACCCTAAATCCTAAACCCTAAACCGATACAAAACCTATACTCAGCCAATAGGAAGACCTTGCCGATCGAGAAGAACCAGTGAGGTGAGATGGAAGCATCGATGGCAGCATCGATGGCAGTGGCAAGGCATGAAACTCGTGCAAAGCGTCAGTCTGCAAATCCTCCTCGCCACAAGAGTACAGGTTTAGGATTTAAGGTTTAAGGTTTATGGAGGTTGGACTTACGAGTCCTGAGTTTGGCGTGTGGGGTTTGGGCTTTGGGGTTTAGGGTGTGGGCTTCGGGCTTGGAGTTTGGGGTTAAAGGTTTGCAGTTCAGGGTTTGGGCCTGGGGCTCAGGGTTTGGGAGGGTTTGGGCTTGGGACTTGGGATTTAGGATTTGGGGCGATTTAGGGCTTCGGGTTTATGGCTTGGTTTTTTTTGGAGCTTGGAACTCCTGAGAAATGATTTCAGCCCACATTGATGCGTCCAATTCACGGGAAACGTCACGGGTTTGGAGTTACTGGTTTCGGGTTGTTTCCGATAATTCACTGGACTGGTCAAAAAGAAGCACGTACATCTAGAAAAACAATCGTTATCATATTTCGGTCATCCCCGACCTAGTGTTTGATCTAGAAATTTGTGATGCTTAGTTGCGATGGAAGGACCCTGAAGGGATGGGTACTGCCCCCTACCCACTAACCATAAGTTTAAGGTTTAGGGCTGAAGGCTTCTGAGGCACAATCTGCACTTAGGCATTGTGAGGACTGTCTGGGGTTGAGCACTCTAGGAATGTGGTTGGGAATAATGGGCAACTGAGGAGAACATGTGTCTGCTGAATCCGACAAATGCCCAAGTCCAGAACCGCAACCCTTGATACACACAAATCTTAAAAAACCTAAGACCTAAAAGCGTGAAACCCTAACACCGAAAAAACCGTTTAAACCCCTGAAACCCTAAGCCCAAAAACCACCAAAACCTTCCAAATACAAAAAATCTAATCACCACAAACCCTACTGCAAACCCTAAAAAACCTTAACCCCTAAAAACCTTGAAAAGCTTTTAAACGGTAAAAATCCTAAACCCTAAGAACTAAAACCAAAAAAATAAAAAATGTATCAGAAAAATAAATATGTATATATATATACCCTTAGAAACCCTAAGCCCTTTAAACCCTAAACACCCTTGACACCCCAAACCTAAAAACCCTAAACCCTACCAACCCGAAACACCCTGTAAACCCTAAGCCCTAAAACCCTAAAACCCCTTAAACGCTAAAAAACTTAACCCCCCAAAAAAACTAAAAACAAGACTTAAAACCTTCAAAGCCCTTTAAATCCTAAAAACCCTAAACCCAAAAAATCCTACACCTTAAGAACCCGAAAAACTCTAAGAAAAATTACAACCATAAAAACCCGTAAAACCCTGAAATGTCTGAAAGCCCTGAAAACTCTAGAAACCCTTTAAACGCTAAAAACCCTAACACCCAAAACCCACACTAAGCCTAACATCCATAGAAACCCTTAATCCCGAAAACCCAAAACCATAAAAACCATAAATCCTAAAAAACCTAGACCCTAAAAACCCTAAACTGAGCAAGCTGCGGGCGCCGCATTTGCCGGCGGCGAGCGTAGCTGCGCTCAACGCAGCACGCTCCAGAGCGACAGTCGAGCGAGGAGCCACAGCACCTTCCAATGGTGCTGGCGCACGGCTCTGCGCGCGCTGGCAATAATAGAGGTATATGACCCTAAACCTTGGGGTGGACTCACGCGTCCCTGGATTTGGGCATTGGGCTTTGGATTTTGGACTTTGGATTTGGGTTTGTCTTCTGGGGTTTGGATTTTGGGTTTTGAGTTTTGGGTTTCGGGCTATGGTGGCTGTTTTGGGCTAGCTGTTGGGGTTCCGGATTTGGGCTTTGGGCGCTCTGACGGGACGCTTGGATGGGGTGCCTCTCGTGGGGAGCTTTGGTGGGGAGTCTGCTGATGGATTGCTGGCCCTTCGCCGAAATGACAATGAAATCTGGGGGCCCCGGATGACGAAGGTGCTGTGCGGTGAGTTCTGGAGAGGAATTGCTAGTCTTCACGAAACGTACCGGCTTTCGTGTCTGGTGCTACTTCACTGCGTGGGGGGCCGGCTCTGTGACAGATTGCTGGTCCGTCACAGAAAAGCACGACAAAACGTACAGGCTCTGCTGGGGTTTGGGTCCGGTGCTCTGGGGAGCTTGGCCCTTCACGGAAAAACTCTGCTGAACAGGCCTGGTTGGGGGGATTGCTGTCCTTCACAGATAAGGAGGGCGAAGCGTAGCAGCTCTCTGCTGGGGGGCTCTGCTTTCTTGTGCCGCAAACAAAAAAAGCCGGACGCTTGCTTGGATGGGTTTTAACCAGGGTTGGGCCCTTTCCGCGCCCAACCGGTTTGGGTGCTCTGATGGGACGCTCGGATGGGGCGCTTTGATCGTTCCGCTCTTGTGCCGCCAACCAAGAATCAGTAGTGCTGGGGCAAATTGCCCTGGCCTGGGTGCTCTGACGGGACGCTTGGATGGGGCGCTCTGATGGGTAAACAAATACAGGCGGTTTAATCGCTGTTTGGCTCTGCGGAGAGCTCTGGTGGGGAGTTTGGTAAAACGGTGCTCTGGTGGTGGGGAGCTGGTGGGATGCTCGGGTGGATCCTTCACAGAAAAGACGACGAAGCGTTCGGGGGGCGCCCCGGTGCTCTGGTGGGAAGCTCTCGTGAAGAGCTGTGGCGGGAAGGACCACACAGAAAAAAAAAAAATGCGTACCGGCTATTGCTCATTCGCAAAAGTGGACGACAACTCCGCCCAGCGTGGGATGATTGCTTGCTGGTCGTTCACAGAATATGACGACTAAGCGTACCGGCTCTGGTGGGGGCTCCCCCGTGCTCTGATGGAGAGCTCTGGTGTGGGGATTGCTGGTCGACCAAGCAAATCGTTGCAAATGAGGGGAGCGCCGTTTCTGGGCCAAACCCCGCTGGGTGTTCCCGTAAGCGGTGGGCTTTGCACCTACAACAAACAAGCGGACATGTCAAACCAAATGAGCCCCCCTTAGTAGAGGGTTTGGGAATGGAAAAACCCTAAACCCGACCAAGGTCATAAACTGGGCGGGTGGGTTGGGAGAGATCAGTGAACCTGGGCGCAGACCACAACGCACGTCTTGCATGGTGATGTGCGCGCAACGTGTATGAAACCCTAAACCCTACAAACACTAAACCCCAAAAACCCTAAACCCTAAAAACCCTTCAAACACTAAAGTTTAAACCGTAAAAACCCGAAACCCCTAAAACCCTAAACCACAAAACAACTATAAACCATGGAAACACTATAAAACCTATAAACATTAAGCCCAAAAACTATACAACCCTTAAAAAACCCTAAATCCGGGAAAAAAATAGATTATTTACTTCGAGCATCCCCA
>CAJNIZ010012032.1:0-10329 GCA_905231905.1 Symbiodinium pilosum | reverse complement strand
AAAACAAAAACTCCTATAGCCGGTAAACCCCTGAACCCTAACACGCTCCGACACAGCTTCACTTGCAACACACAGCATGCAACGAGAACCTCAGCAACGACATTTTCGTGCCTGGTGCGCTACGGCGTGCCGGCGCTACACGAATGGCAGGCCTCCGACACAGCTTCACTTGCAAATACACAGCATGCAACGTGAACCTTGGTGCTATACGAATGGCAGGCCTCCCACACAGCTTCACTTGCAAACACACAGCATGCAACGTGAAACCTCAGCTTTGCCTGGTGTGCTAGCGCGTGCAGGTGCTATACGAATGGCAGGCCGAAGCAACAATTCACAGCAGGATGCACGAAACTGTTCATCTGGGCAGACTGCGGGATTGCTCGGAGGCATTAGAGTCGAGGTCTCGGGGCCTAGGGCTGTAATGCCTCTCCTAGATGGAGAGCTCTCTACTGTGCACTGCAGAGAAGCCACTGTACTGTAAAAACACATGCATTGTCTATGCTGAGAGCATGTGTTGTCATGGCACAAAGCTGCGTCTGATTAGCGCAACAGCCACAAGCAAAAACGGTGTGGGTCATGGGCGACCCCCTGTGCTTGCTGAGAAGCCGCTGTGCTGTCAACAAAAAAACATAAAACGGTGCCTGTACTATTCATCGTGGATTTTGAAACCGGGCAACGCAGGCGGCCCTGCCGAGTGATCCCATGAGCTTCAAGGCCGCGGCGACTTCCAAAACCTGGGTCCCTCCCGTGGAGCACCGCTTCTTCCACCACGCGCTGGCCTTTCTGGAGACTCGCTGCTCCTCATTGGCGGATAAGGGTCGCCTAGTCTTGAAGGACCTGGAGGAGCTCGAGACGCACAGTCGGTGGCTGAGGATGCTGAAAAGGTACGGGTCGTGGAGAGCAGGTTCCATATCTGCTCCGGCTCTTCACCAGGGCCGTGACCGGCTATCCTCGCATCTGCGAGCTGCTTTGGCTGTATGGCTGCGGCAGCATCTGGAAAGACGTGATCTTTCTCCCTTTACTGGAGTTCCTCGGACACGAGTGCTTCAACTACGGGGCCATTCTCCCGGGGCGCTTCGTGACGGCCTGCAAGAGAGCCGATGCCAACTCGGCAACACCCTTCCAAGATCAGCTGCAGGGCAAGAGATGATGGGTGGACGCGGAGAGGCCGGGTATGGGAGACAAAGGTCCGGTTCGTGGCGAATCCGTCGGGTCCGGCAGAAAGGTTGGCTGAGAACGGCCTGAAGCGGTGCACCCAGGCCGGCGAGTTCCACTCGGAGATCCTCTATCTTCTTCGCAAAGGGCTTGTATGCCAGCTTGAAGGAGCGCTACAACCCGGGCACTATGCTCATTCCGATGCTCCAAGAGATGACCGAGCTTCAGGCTGAGCTGCGCGAGTCCTACCCGCAGTGGACGGCGACTGACTTTGCGAATCAGGAGCGAGGTTGTGGACAAGCACCAGGAAGGCAACCCCTGGGCGATCTTCAAGCAAGCGTGTGCTGAGTTCAATGGCTACTCGCTTCGGGAGTCCTACAGGACCGGATCTTACTCGAACCAACATCGTCAGTCACCCCGGGCCCGCCTGGAATACTTCGTCTGAAGCCGACGAACCCCACGGCTTGGCGTAGAGCGAACACCGCTTAGAGCTCCAGCTGGCGCTGCGCCATCGGAGAAAAGCATCTTGCCATGTCCTCCGCCACTTCGATGTCCGCGCCATCCAACACCGCGCCCAACTTATCGGAGCACCAGTTGGAGAAGCTCCCCCCCCCACTGCCAAGCCCGAACCGCTCCGAGAACTCGATCAAACAGGCGCCGGAGTGAGCGTCCTGGACTAGGGAAACGATGAGCCGTTCGAGTTCAACCCAGGTTTGAACCTGGATTCAACCCTTAAGGCGGACCATCCTCAATGCTTCCAGCACACTGGAACTGCAAGAGGAAAGACACCTCAGAGCACCATCACCGACACGGCCAAAAACACTGCGGCCCTGGGGACCAACGCCGCCGGAGTGGCCGCCAACACGGCCGCAGTGGCGGCGCTGCAGGCCGAGGTGGCCGGGCTCCCAGACCTGCCGGATTTGACTCCCTACACCCTGGCCGCCGACCTACATGAATCGAAATTGGCTTCGAGTGGGTGGGAATCCTGCCATCTGAAGTTTTCTTGCCCGGCATGTGTTTTTTCCGTTCCTGCACAAGACGCAGGTGTCCGTGATATACCCGGACTTAGCATTAAATCTGTTGCAGCACAAATGCAAGCAAACCGTCGGCTACTTGCAGCATTCCATGGAGCATCTCAATCTCGCTGCATGGGCAGTAGTCTTAATGTCGCACGCTGCACGTGCTGTAGCCGATGTGTCGCATTTTGCAGGTGGAAGGAAGTTACCATGTTACTTAGACATGGTAGTATTCATGGCATTTATTGCTGAGCTTTGTTGGTCTTGGCAGCTGTGTGGCTCAGACGCAGACAGAAATGCCGTTGTTTTAGAAAGTTTGCTGTGTTGAGCTGATGTGGTTGCCGCTCAACTTCCTTGGAGCATGGCTGGTGGTCAGCTTGCGCCACGAAGAGATGCGTGGGCCTGATTTGATAGATGAAGCATATGGATTTGTTTTGCGAGATTGATGAAAAGAAAGTAGCCATAGAATCCAGAAATCGGGCGGGGAGGCGGAGGGCATGCGGTGGTCGTGTGTTTAGGGGTTTAGGGTTTGCTGAGCCTTCTGCAGCATTGCACCTGCCTGACAGCCTGAGGCATGTTTTCAGAGCATGCCCAGTATATGATATTGGGGTTTAGGGTTTAGGGAATTACATAGGGAACTACTATCATCCCCAATAATGGAAAATCAAATGGAAAAATAAAAAGGAAAATAAAATGGAAACTGTGGTTTTTTAAGAGATGTATAGGAGAGTAATGTAGGGGTTAGGCCAAACCCTAAACTCGACAAACTGCCGCCAGTTTGGAAGCGGAGCAGAGCACATTCTGCGTTGAAGCGATCATGCGTAAGAGCAAGCCCTGCTAAGATTCGACTTTAGCCATCTATGCGATTTGGAAACTCCTCCAACGTATGGCTCCCTTCCCCGTACAAGCATTGTCATGTTTTATGGATTTTATGGGATATGTGAGGGCAGCCTTTGTTCTCACGCCTTACCACAATGCATGCAACCACGTGCTCTTTCGGTGTGTAGAATTTCACAAGGTTGTAGAGTCACAGGGATCCTACATTCGTGTTCGCCAAATGTGGTGGTTGGCGTGAGAGCTGTTTTCAAACACATGCAGGGCTTCAAGTGAAATTGAGGTTCAAAACTTCACCCTACACCCTAAACCCTAAACCTTTCGCAGTCTTCAGAAATTCCAGGGTTCTGGATTCCCATCGAGATTCATCAAGGAATCCACCACACCACATGAGCTGTAGTCTAAACTCCTTAGTGGGGGTGACAGGGGAGTATATAGGGGACCGCTATAGGGCTTATTAGGCGGGATGCTAGGAGTTTAGACTATGGCTCATATTTCCAATCATTTCGATGATTGCTACTAGTACTGGTACTAGTACTAGTACTAGTACTAGTACTAGTACTAGTACCAGTAGTAGTAGTAGAAGTAGTAGTAGTAGTAGTAGTAGTAGTAGTAGCAGTAGTAGTAGTAGTAGTAGTAGTAGTACTACTACTACCACTACTACCACCACCACCTAGTCGTCGTTGTCGTCGTCGTTGCAGTTGATGACAAGAAACGTTCAGATTTCTAAGCTCTCAGCCTTGAACTCTACGCCACGAATCTGGCTGGGTTTCTGCTAAGGAACTTAAGGTAACTTAATATACCGAGGAAGCCCTGTATTATGGTAACTTAACTTAAGTTCTTTAACAGCATCCCAGGAATCCTAAACCATCCAAACCTCAGGTCTGTCTTGGCCACTGACAGTGCAAGGGAAGCAGGCCCTCACAGGCTTATGGTTTTGAGCTTCAGCGACGTACATGGCAGATGTATTGATCCAGATGGTCGCGCAAAAGAGGAGTTGCCTAGACACATGGTACGCTTCAATTTGTCTGCGGCCGCGAGGGCTATCAAGACCACGCAAGCAGATATCATAGTTTATGCAGGTGATGCAACCACCATCCCGGACACGATAGATTGCCAGATCTCGAATTTTGAGGAGCTTGAGCAGTTTGTTATGTGGTTCAAAGAAGTCCAACCGCACAAGCCTAAAATCTTCATCCCAGGCAATCATGATACCTGTCTTGATGACACTACAGTGCTGGAGAGTTTGTTCAAGAGGGAAAGACGGCAAAGGTTGCTGGACCTCATGGAGATGAGCAACATCCACTTTGTAGGGTCTGCAGGGTGGTTGAAGATACCGCTTGGTCAGGGTTATGAGTTCAAAGTACTTGCCTCGGGCTTCTCAGAAGGGCGTCCTCCTGGTGCAAAATTTTTTGCTGATGATTACAAGCTGAATGGCACCACTGAGTTCGGAACAGAAGTGTGCGATGCAGATGGCCAGAACCTGACGATGACGGGCGTCTTAGGTGCCTTCCAGTACTGCCCCATCACAGCTATCACCAGCTACGTTGATTGCGCCGAGGTGTATCGCAGGGTAACGGATTCCTTGGAGAAGGCAAGCGCTGCCTTGGGAAATGAAGCTGACTTGGTGATAATTCATGGTCCTCCTGATAACCTCGGTTTCAAATTCGGCCCTGGTGGTGGCAAAGGCCCTCCCGGGCTTCTCGCAGAGGCACTCATGAAGCCCCTTATTCGTAGGACAGGCATCATGAGGGTAGGCCACTATCACCCTGTTGCAGATTGGGAAGGTGGCGCCAGGACACATATGCTGGAATGTAACTCTGCTACCTGCCAGGGCAGGGTTCCGATGAAATTTGTTCCAGTAAAAAGTGCTAGGCCAGAGTTTTGCGAGTATCCCGATTCTTCTGACTCCCTACATATGCCCGATGAGTACACTTTTCAGAACTTGGAGGTCATGAAGATAGGGGAAATTGCCAAAGGCCAGGTGCCGAGCAAATTGACCAAGCAGCTTGTGAAGAAGTACCCGTGGACAGGTCCTGCATTTAACAAGCCGGAGCCCACACAAGGAGATGGGACAAGAAAATACAAAGTCGTGACGGTGCCACGTGATGGCACAAACAGGCAGGTTATCATTCCAACAATCCTGTAGATGCTTAGTCGGGAATAGGGGAAGGGATGCTGGTGCTTTTTGTTTGGTATGATGCAGGTTACTTGGAGGGTCGGGGGGACTAAATAAGTAGGTTCATAAACCCTATAAGCCATATCATAACCCTAGTTACCCTCATCATGAACCTACTTACTAAGTCCCCATACCCTAAACCCTAAATAATATCTAGTAGTTTCCCTTTTGTTTTCCATTATTGCCAAGTCCCCATGACCCTCCCAGTATTCCCACTAAGCACTAGAGGGTCCCTGTAGCTGCCAAAGCCGTGACTTGAACTCGCCAGCTTGAAAATGAAGTTGTTCCAAGACTTGTGGCTGAAAGCGGTATAGGGTTTAGGGTTTGGGGCTTAGGGTTCAGGGTTCAGGGTGCCTTAAAGCCTAAACCCTAAACCTTAAGCCGCGTAGGTTTCCGGTGTAAGGCGCAGGCTGCTAGGGCTGAAGATGGACGTTTGTTTGAGCTGTAGTCTAAACTCCTCTCCTCAAAGGGGGAGTTAAATAGGGGCTACATAGGGGAGAGCATGATAAAGGTTATTAAGGGGGATACTAGGAGTTTAGTTTATATCTCATTTTGGGGTTTAGAGCTTTCTGTCTGCAACGTCGCAAGTACAATTGCCCTTTCTCAGCAAAACGAAGCTTTATCGCAAGCAAGGGATTTCCTACATAGACCGCCCAAGATGTGGGATCTGTATCAGGGAACCGTGATCTTGAACCATCCCAAGAAGGATGTAGACGGCAGTGATTCATACTCAACTTCAGATTTAGGCATTCTCTTTGGGGAACTTTGCAAGGTTTACGCAAAATAGGCGGGCTTTGGACTTGGGACGGCATACAAAGGATAGTTCTGATTCTGAATAGGAAACCCTACCAGCTGCGTCAAGATGAAGTACATGGATGTTTCCAGGCTATCAGTCCTACTTTCAAGGGTATCTCCAACAACGAACACTGATTTTTTTGGGCATAGCAAGGTCCTAGTTTGTAGATGGGGTCATGACCCTAGACCCCAAACCCTAAGCCGTGTTCGGAAAAGAGCCGTTCCAGAGAGCTGAATGAATTCGTTAAACATTATGACCTGAATGTTAATCCTCAATACATTTGCTCGTGCTGCCTCTAAAATTCATACTAGTGGAAGCATGTTCTTTAAGCAGAAGGTTTGGAGTATTGGCAGCAGTAGGAGTAGTTGTTGTAGTAGTTGAAGTCATTGGAGTAGTTGTAGTTGTAGTTCTTCTTCCTGCCGTTAGTTTTGTGATGGTTCTCAGTTCTACCCTAAACCCTAAGTCCTAAATCCTAAACAGTGTCCACTACACAGCAATGGCTCCGTACTGCAGCATCTGCATGCGACACTTCATTAGCAACTTTATGTTCTCACAATGTTACGAACCCTTTTCCTTACTGGTTCTTATTGACATATTAGGGAATAGGGGAATAAAAGACCCATATATATATATATACATATATACATATCCCTTATATAATTCTTAGATAATCCCTATATAATCCCTGTATAATGTATTCCTTTATTCCCTACCGACCCCACCCCCCCCCCCAAATACGTTTCTGGTGTGTTCTTGTAGTTGTAGTCCGGGTCCCGGGACTCGGGGTACGTAACTGCAGTACCTTCACTTTTGAGAAGCACCCATTTGATGACTATGATTTGGTACTGCCCCCACTCTGTAACAGTTGGATAATGTTTATACTATATATATATATACTAAACCCTATAAGCCCTAAACCCTTGAATCCTGAATCCTTATAGACTGTGACAGTACCGCAGTACCCAAACTATCTTCGTCCAGAAGTGCTGTGAGCCGCATTGTTGATTGACAGGCAGAGGCTTGGGTTTCAGACCTGGGGCCGAAGCTAACAGGCTTCTTAAAGAGGGATTATATGGGGTTTCTTAAAGACGGAATATAGGTTTATATGGGGTTTAGGTTGTGGGGTTCTAGGGTTTAGGATTGAGGGTTTAGGGTTTAGGGTCTAAACTCATTAAACTGGGGTTGTATAGGGGATTATATAGGGGACTACTATAGGGCTTATTAAGGGGGATGCTAGGAGTTTAGACTATAGCTCACATGAATCTGAGCTCATAAATGCGCCCTGCCATCTTTAAAAGCTCCTTTCAGGCCTTGAGATAAATCTTCGCGACACGCCGAAATTTGTCATGTTCATGTCATGGCAAGTCAGGCAAGCCAATCTCCAAGTCCTTGAGGCATTCAGCAGCAGCAACTGAAACCCTTGCCCTATGGATGCAAATAGCTGGAAGTAGGCCATATCGATAGAATTTGTGGCGCCAAAGTCGGTGACATTTAGAGATTTCAGGGTCCAACGTGGGAATTAGTTAGAGACTTGGATCCAGACAGCTACATCAAAAACACCACGGTTCACCTTGCTTGCCATCTCATGAGGCCTAGATCCTGAGCCCTTGACCCTAAACCTGAAACCCCAAACCTGAAACCCTAAACCCTCAAAGCCTCAAAGCCCAGACCTCGCAAACACGATTATGGGAGTAGTAAGGTTTGGGGATGCGAGTTGGGGATTGAAGGTTGATACTAAAGATTCTACATGATCTTAGAACGTCATACTTCGGGACTTATGGTATTCTAGGTTTAGGGTTTAGGGTTTAGGGTGCGAAACTCATGCAGGGTTTTTGGTATCAACAGTGGGGACCCATGCTTTCTGCTCGCTTTACCAACTCAAACCACCGATGTGGAAAGACACCCTGGAACCGTAAACCCTGACCCCATGAATGATTACCAGTATATTCCCCGAGAACCCTTTTGCGATACGATGTTCTCCAACACCTTATGCCATGTATTTCGGCCCCTACATCGCATTGTTCTCGTATGCGCAGAAGTTCCCTAGACCCTAAACTCTTAACCCGAAGTTCTCTAAACCCTAAACTCTAAACCCGAAACCCTAAACCTACTTCTTTCTAACCTCAGATACAGAGCTTTCTGTGAGATGTCGCCATGGAGTGGATATACTTGGCACTGCTGCTCTCGTGGCCCTTTGTACATGTTGCGGCTCTTTGCGCCGCCCCGAGCCTATCCAAAACTCGGTTGCTGGGTTATTGTTTGGTTTAGGATTTAGGGTTTAGGGTTTAGGGTTTAGGGATTAGGGATTTAGGGTTTAGGGTTTAGGGTTTAGGGTCTAGGGAACTTGAATTAAGTTACCGTCATGAGGAAACTCTGTTATTTACTATGTACCCCTAACATGGTAGTTTCACTTAAGTTCCTTACCAAGAAGCCAGGTTGTGCCAGCCCTCTGAGCATGCTGGGGCTTTCCTGTATCGCGAGTACGAGCTCACTTCGTGCAGCCTTTTCAGCGTCTGCCTTTCAATCGCGAGCATAACTTGCGCAGACGGTTCTACTTGTCTTATGTACAGTGGGAGTCCATACTTTGGCCGCATAGACCTTGCTGCGGGAACCTACGCCGACTTCTACGCCGATGCTGCCTGCTCCATTTCTATGACTTCAGTCCATGCATCCGGCCCTACTCAGGAAGGACAGTCTGACTTCTGGGCCCAGTACCAACCTGCTAGCCTCATCCTTCATCCTTATTCCAATCTGGAGACAGTTTGCGATGGCCATGATGGCTATGCCAACATCTATTACACGTGTTTTTCATATTCATGCCCTACAGATTACAGTCAAAAGTCCAACCCAGCTTCAATTTATTCGACGACTGCTGTCCCCAGCGCCTGGGCTGCTGATAGTGAGCTTAAATTAAGCTGCCGCAAACTGGGTATATCGTAAATGATAGGGGTTCCTTACTATAAAAACCCTAGACCCCAAACCCTCAATCCTAAACCCTAAGCCCTATATATCAGTTTTATAGTAACTTGATTTAAGCTCCTTACATACACCCTAAACCCCAAACCAGAAGCCCTTAACAGCAACCAAGGCACATCACTATGTTGCGATCCACGATGCAGCTCGTATACATGCCCATCGGACTACGTCCTCAAAGCATCCGCATCGAGCATCACAGGAAGTGACACATCCACCTGTTGCTTAGTGCCGAAACCCCTAAACCCTATTGTAGGGAATAAGGGAACGGATCCCCGTAGGTCCTATTTGATGCCATATAATTCTTCCTATGACCCATTCCTTCATTCCCCATTGGCCAACGTTAAACCCTGAACCCTAAACCCTAAACCCACCCTAAACCCCTAAACCCTAAACCCTTTAGTTTCCATTTTCTTTCCCATTCTCCCGATATTACCCCCAAGGATTTCTCCCCCCCAAAGGCTGTGATGTGGCTTGCTCTGCCTATTCGTGCCCCAGTGACTACATCCAGAAGACCACTGCAGCAAGCACGGCAGGATTGGATTGCTGTTATCCCAGACCCCCTAAAGGATCCAAAAAATGGAACCCCCTAATAATCCCTTAGTTTCCCCAAGGTAGTTCAAATTGGGGGGTTCCTTTTTTTGGATCCTTTAGGGGGTCTGGGAAGGAGTTTAAATCAGGTCACCCTAATGGGCTCCTCAACAGGGGTTCTATGGATATGGAGGGGTCTAGGGTTTAGGGTTTAGGGTTTACGGGTTCATGAAGGATTTCTGGTTCAGCTACCCATGATGGCCATGATATGGTGATACAGTCCGAAATGTGGTTAACTTAACGCGAATTCCGCAACAGCAGCCCGGAGGAAGCAGCACCGCCACCTGCTGTGATGTAGCCTGCAGTGCATACTCATGCCCGTCGGATTATGTCCTAAAATCCAACGCGGCAGCTATGGCAGGAAGTGATACCTCCACGTGTTGTGATGCTGGGTTGCTGTTAAGGGATTTAGTTTATGTTGCTATATCGGGGAAACCATATTAATTGCTATACATGCCCATCATGGTAACTTAATTAAAGTTCCTAACAGCAACCCAGGATGTGGCCTGCAGTGCATACTCCTGCCCGTCAGATTATGTTCTCAAGCCTGATGCAGCAGATATTGCAGGCAGCAACGACTCTACATGCTGTCAGGTAACAACTACCAGCACCAGCGTGTCGACGTCGAGCACGACCTTCTCGAGTAGCTCATCCACCAGTGTGACCTCAACGACAAGCAGCGTATCTACATCATCCACAAGCACATCCAGCGCAACGACAACATCCACAAGCACATCCAGCAGCTCGTCCACCAGCACGACATCAACCACATCCAGTACATCAAC
>CAJNIZ010012031.1:0-10330 GCA_905231905.1 Symbiodinium pilosum | reverse complement strand
GGTGTGTGCTTTGCGGACATGTCTAGTTGAAGAATTTTCCTATGCGACACATCGGTTTGGATCATAGAAGCCAAGCTGTTCAGACAATTTGATTGATGAGTGTTCCCAGTTGACAAAATTCTCTTGGCAAAATTGTTCGGCGTTGTGGAAACTAATCGGTTTAACCAGCGCAAGCCCCGAGTTTACAGAAGCAGACTACAACCGGTACAACATCAACCCCGAACCTGGCGTTGGCAAAAGGATGCACAAGCATGCAAAGAAATTGTCGAACATCTCCTCCATGTTGTAAAACGGAGGACCCCGTAGTGGTTCTCCCACCTTCCATGCGAGTCATGGGGGGCTGCCTGCCCTTCGGGGGGGCGGTATAGGTAAGCGGTAAGGCCTGGAGCTGCCATTCTCATTCGTGGTTCATTCCGAGGATCCCACATTTGGGGATGGAAGGACTAGGCAGTCCAAAGAATCAGAGCCGCGGAAAAGTAGGCGCATCTCGCCTAATCAGGGATTTTCCCACATTCTAGCTCAATCGAGCAACAGGATGCCAACAGGGCCCCAACCTCAGAGTGCATTGTGATCTGTCTGAGCTGCTCAAGTTACTTAGTTTTGCTTGTTTTCTTGCGTGTGGTAACATGCCGTGGGTCCAAGCCTGGGTCTATGTATCTGAAGCTGCCTGGTATTCCCAAGATTTCTGGGCTGCGTTTGGCAGAATTCATTTGGAGTGGCAGTTTCGCCGTACTCACCGCTCTGATGATGCTCCAGTGGACACTTCAGCTGACATTGCCTCTGATGACTCCAGCGTGGGTTCTGTCACTGACTGCAGTGTTGGGTCAAACCCTTTCAAACGGAATACCAGAGAGATGCGCCGTCCTTATCGGTTCATTGCAAAGTGCTTGAGAACCAGACGCCATCTATGGAAACGCTGCTGAAGTTACTTACTTTCATCTCTCTTTCGTTTCTTGGCAGAAGTCACTGTAGGTGGTCTAACTGCTCAGGACATACATGGACATAGCTTTGAACTTGAGCGACAAAAGAATTTCAGAGTGCCGTTCTGCTTTGTTTTGCTCTTGGACTTGACATACTTCTGGTATTTGTTTATGGACCTGTAGCTTTGGACTCGAGTGATTAGTGCTGTTGATGTTGAAATGGCTTCTGGTGGTCTACATTACATAATGACCTCCAGTCATGTGATGCATGCGCAGAGCCTATGGGCTTTGCAGTCTCGGCGTTCGTCCCTCCCTGACAAGCATTTGGTGAGGACCTGGGGCACTGAGTTCTTGCAGTTTCAGTTGCACATGCTTAGTTGGCCAGAAGAGTCAGGACGATCTTTGATATTACAACATCAGGTCAAGCTGTCCTTGATGTCTGAACCTGACATGTGGCGCCTTATTCTTCAAGAATGTGAACTGCAGTTTTTCGGAGAGCTCCAACATGATTTGCAAGCCTTGTTTGGCGTGACTCTACAGAATGTTCGGGATGGCCTTCGTCGAGAGTATGGAGTAGTTTTGGATGCGTAGTTTCACTTGATTTGGACTTTTGCGAGTGAAATATGGGTCGTTGCTTGCATTGTGACTGGAGTTGGGATTTTCTCTTGCATGTACTGTTTGCCTGAGCTTTGCTCTTGTTTGTTTCATCTAGCATTTGCCCGAGAGGGGCTTTATTGAGTTAGTTGGTGCCATGAGCACTCATGAAGAGGAACCGTTACCTCGGGACTTTGGCGCTGAGGCATTCACCCCCCTTCGTCCACGTGGAATGTTGCCGTGCAGTTCTCAGCGTAGCATGTCTCCTAGACACAGACCATCGCAGAGAGCCGCTTCCTCAGTGCGCCGCTCTGACTCTCGTAGTCGTAGCAGTTACCATCGCCACAGACCAGATGTGGGAGACGAGGCCAAGCCGGCTTTGCACTCAGGATCAGACTCGAGGGCAGGATCTTTGACCACTGACAAACGTCGGTGGCACCGAAACAGCAGGTCACGGTCACTGCCTCACAGGAGGCACCTCAACTTCTCCGCTACACGGCCATGACAAGCATCGAGCCCGGACGTTTAGTCCAAAAAGGTTCAGTCCATTGCGTCGTAGCCCCAGTCGTCGTCCGCAGGACGGTGCGGATCAGGCTTACGTGCAGTCAGCCGTTCTCCATCCCAAGTTCGAGAGGGCATGGGGCTCGAATGCGGCGTTGCAGGGAGATGAGCACCGTGTTGACAGATTCCTTGTTTACAATCTGACTCTGACTAGTATCCAGCACAGCCTTTTCACGTGAACAAGGCATTGCAGGATTGCCTGTGCATTTGGTGCCAGCAACTGCCTTGCTTTATCGTCAGTCACAGAATTGGACTATTCGGCTAATTGGCAACGGGAGACCATGTTCTTTGAATCCTTTAGGACGAAGACAGAAGCACTTTTTGCTTCTTGCCTTCTCAAAGAGCTTCGCCGCCCGACGTCTGGCATCGACATCAGTTGCTCTTCTGTTTGGTATGGCAACAGGCGTGGATGTTCGTAGACTAGCTCATTGGACTGCTGCGAGATTAATGGTGTTGTCAGTGTTTCGTTTGCGAGACCTACATTTTCGCAACAAGAGATTATTCAATCTGTTTCGGTGTGCTGGTGTTCCTGAGTCCTACCCCTGGACTTACCATGAACAACGTCAAGTGGTCTATTTGAAGCTTAGTCACTTAGTCCATTCTTCGCTCCATGGTACATTGGCTCTACCACCTTTTCGGGAAAGAGACCTCAACAGGGAATCTAATATGCGTCAGACTCAGAAGAAGCGACTAGCTTATCATGAACCTGCGATACGCTGGTGTCATGCCAATGCCAACTATTCTGCATTTGTGACGGTGGTGTTACAGCCAGTGCCGGGAGCTGTCCGAGCTTTGCTTGCTATGGAATCTACGTGTCAAGAAATTTTGGAACCGCGCCTTAATTCACCATGGGTGCATACCTTGCTACGGAAAGTTGGCGTACATTTGACCAAACCCCAGCATCCGATGCATGGCAGTCTTCAGGCGTCAGGTCGAAGATTGGTTTGTATCTATGATCGGTACTGCTACTGCTACAATTTTGATCATGCCCTGGGCTTGGGATTTGTCCTTTCCAATGCTGAGCTTGCTTTTCAACTTCTGTATAAGCTTGGAGATGAAGGCATTGGTAAATTCCACGCGTCTCGAGTTCTCCGAGCTACTTATGCCACTGCTCTTTTTCTGTACTTACTTTGGCGATTGACTGTTCATCTACAAGAACCATTTCGCATGAGGTCCAGGAATCAACTCAAGTCCGTTTTCAAATTCAGGAAGTTGTTACTTCCGCCATTGCACTGCAGGATTCGTTCATTACAACTCAGTCACGATTTTGTTCAAGCACTTCGGAAGTGGGGTCCGAGACTTTGTCAAAAGACATCGCAGTCTTTTTCCTCCGCTGAATTATCCCAGTGGGGCTGTCGTAGACATTGCTAATCCTGCGTTGTCCATTAAAGATTTCAACTACAAGCGTTGGCTACAGAAATGGCATCCGATGGTTCAGTGGAGATGTGCATGTCGTTATCTATCTTGCTCTCCAACAAAATCAGGGCATTGCTTTGCGCGAGCTACCCATGCTACCGCTTTGAAGGTTGCGCAACGGAATCTTTCTGATACCACCTGGCCGCCGCCTTCCATGTTCTTCACTACAATGGAGAAATCCTTTACGATGGTGCAAACTTTGGGGTCTACCGGAACAAGTACAGGACGAGTTTAACATTTTTCTTACGCAGCAATGGCTGAAACATTCGCAGTCAGATGAAGATACAGTTACTCATGAACTTCAGCGCGTGCAGAATTTGGTGTTGATGCCTGCTGACCTACTGAACATCAAGGAGAGATTGCCTTCATGGCTGAAGCGCATTTGACGAGTGTTGCGTTGGGACAGAACCTTGCCTTATGCCTACATCCTACCTAAGGAGTCCAAGTCTTGGTTGAAGGTAAGACCCATTGTTTCGTATACTAATACGTGGCTCACCAACCTTGGCAACGTTCTCAGCGTGTGTTTGCGTGCTATTGCTCAGTCAGTCTTTGAACGGATGGAGTTTGCCTCCACAGTACAGGACATTCTGCGACTTGCGTGGAATGTGGTCAGGACGGTTTCCATGGATTATCGTCTTACTTTATTTCAACAGGATATTGCTGGTTTCTACAACGCTGTGCCCCATGATCAGATCTGTGCTTGTGTGCGCATTCTTGTTGATCGCTTTGTTCGAGTACAATCCACTACGTTTGAACAAGTTTTGTCTGTTCCAAGAGTGTCCGCGCTCGGCTCGTTCGAGCCTTTCGGGGCAAATGAAACGATACCGACATCAAGTTGAGTCCATCCCGTTGACCGACATTCTACCATTAGTTCATTTCTTTTTTCGGAACTCCTACCTGACGGTGGGCAGCATAGTGTTGCTACAGACCAAGGGTGCCAGCATGGGTTCACCATGTGCTCCAATGTTCTGTGGTTGTGTTGCCGCAGTTCGTGAACTTCTTTTCCGGGAATGCTTTCAGACCTTTCTGGACAGTTCTCAGTTCTTCTTGCTCAGGCTAGGTGTGTTGACAACCGAGCCTTGATGTATGTGGAAAGGACAAATCGACCTGTGCCGATTCAACTTTTTTTGTCATGAGCATTTTTATGGTGAGGACTTGGTGTTGGAGAATGTCAGTGATGAACCGTTGTTAGGCTTTCGTATTGATGAGCTTCAACGGACAATTACGGCCAGGGTTCCTGAACATTCCAGTCAATTTCGTAGTCGGGAAAGTGCCAATGCTATTCGGTTTGCGTGGTCGGAAGTTGTCGGGCTTTCGTGCAAGAACATTGCTGATTGCTCGCTTTACGCGACCACGCCGCTTGATTGTTGCACAGATCCAGGATTTGACATCACAGTACTTGCGGTTTGGCTTCCAATTTTCAGACTTACGACCAACTTTGATCCAATTGCTTAGACAGTTTCATTGCCTACATCAGTGGCTTGGAGTGCATCAGTGCCTGGAGTTGCAGGAGCCATTGACCAGATGATGGTTCCTTCTTCCCGTCCCCCTTCCTCCTGCTGATGACCCTATGGAGATGCAACGTGAAGTCTGCCTATTGCAATCTGGCGACATGCAAGTTCTGAGTGAGCCATTCTTCTTTTGACGCTTAGGACATTTTGATGTACTGCCATTGTGTTTTGATGAGGTATGACAAATGTGCTTCGGATTCCGTGAAAACCTGCGGTGCTGACGTGCGTTTTGCAAGTTGTCTGATTGTGTGATTGACGTGACTCAATGGCAGCTGCATCCTTGTTGCATAATCTTGGACGTCTAGCTCAAACTCAACCTGTGTATTCATGTCTACCCTTCGTCTAGGTTTGTGTGTATGTGAGTGGCTGTTGGAATGTAGAAAGCTTGGCTGATTGTTTGCATACTTTCCGTGCTGCTTACATACTGTGAGGTGCGTAGTAGTTTCCCTTGGTTTGAGCAATGCCTCCTAGCTGGATACCGGTTGGATCCCAATCCAAAGCGACGGGACCGCCGCGCGGCCACCTTTGCCACCCCCGTTACCACCTCCGTTGCCGCCGCCTCCGTTAGCGCCACTACCTCCTCCTACAAGTCCGCCGCCTGTTACAGCGAGTACAGGGGATCAAGCTGCGCAAGCAGCCGCCGCGGCGGTGGTGGATTCGCAACCAAATGCTTCTGGTTTCACTCGTGAATTTGCTATGGGGTCCATGGCTGCCTGCAGAGTTCCTTGTGCGCAGGGTCAGGATTTTATGGCCTATGGAGTCCCCATTTTGGGGCAGATATAGTGGCTCCAACTTCAGGCGGAGCACCAGTTTAGGATTAACAGTGGCTTGGCCACGTCCTCAGCTGAGCCTGCGGCACGGCCTCAATGAATCTTCTGTTGCAACCAGCGACGGACCTTCAACTCCACTTTCCTAACAGTGCTGGACCCTCAGCTAATGACTCGACTGATACCATGGCTGTGGCCTCAGATTCGAATCGTGGAGCTGCAGCGGATCTGGCCGTTCTGTCTGGCCGCAAGAGGATGCGGCGTACCTATCCGTATGAAGTTGACACCTCTCTGCCAGCGGACCGCTGGATTCGTTTTGATCATCCGAAGAAAGGCAATCTGTTCGCAAGGATTGAGATTCTACAACTTGGTGAATATCTTGAATTGAGCAACCATGCTCTCTTGGAGGGCACCGGCTTTGAGGTTCCATGGCTTCAGGACAACAAGTTCTATGTTGCGCCGGAATTGAGGAACTTGAAAATCTTGGCCAGTAACAAACCGTTCAAGATTGAGGCCGGTAATGACTGGATGATTCTAGAGCCGATCTTTTTGCGCCTGAGATCTGTCATTGGTAGATTCGCTGTTTAGACATAAGTCTGCGTGCGAACTTCCGACAGATTACTTGCAGATTCCAGCGTCTGTTTCTGACTATTTGGTCGCGAATTTGTGGAGATTGATCCAAGACGTAGCTACAGCTCATTGTGCAGTTTTGGGCATTGTGCCCAATGAAGTGATCGCTATGATGAGTAAAGTCTTGTTGATCTCGGGGCGAGAGGGCGACATTCAATCTGTGAAGAAGCAGGCCTTTGACACTGGCAAACATGGATTGATTGTGAAGCTGGAGCCGAAATACTGCATGAAGCCCAGCCAGGGTTTTAGTGGCGTGCATCTCTTTGGAGCACAAAATGCCCCGTTCAAAGGGGTGCGCAACACCACAGAAGCTGGAGCATCGGGCATACTGAAGGAGCAGGCGTTGAGGCCCAGCAATTTCATGAAGAATGATCCAACATGGATCCCATGCAAGGGCTTCTACTCGAGGGGTCATCCGTCAGACAGAAACAAGAGCCTGAGAGCTGCCTCGAAGTACGGCGGCCTAGGGTCGCCAAGGCCCTATTGTGTCACGTGCCTTGTTGAAGCACTGCGCGACACGTCATGGAGGAGTACCTGCCGATGCCATCGCCAGTCAATTCTTTCATGCCATTAGGGCAAAGGATGGTAGGTATTCCTTCCGCAGTGCAAGTTCGTTGCCGACGGGCATTGCTGTGTTTTCGTGAAAGGAAAAGTAGAGCCATCGTCATGTTTTGTCAATTGCGCCATGTTGCCTCTTGCATTACCCAGCTTTGAGTTGCGTGTCTTTCTTTGACATGTTTGGGCTCTCAAGAGAGCTTGGCAGTTGCAGTATGATTTATTCCTTGCACTATTCTTCTTACTACATGTTGTCAGGAACATGGCTACTGACCTGATTTACTTGATTTGTTGACTACTGCTTATATTAGCCTCAGCCATGGATGTCTTACATTTCCACCCTGCTGTGGACGACATTCTCTCTTTCGTTGTCTTTCAGGCTGTCACCATACGCGTGACATACAGGATTCCAAGGGATGTACTCACCAATGCTACTGAAGATGAAGAGGAAGACATTCCAACTTCTAGAGAACCTGATGATCTGGACGTTGCATCTTTTTACATACGGCGTCAGACAGGATTGGGTGGGACGATTTATGCTGAGTTGCAAACCCTACCGTACACTTTTCGAGTTGGATACAGAGCTTTCTGCTGTGTACCATATGTGCGTGTCAGAGCTCAGCAGTTCAGACCAGTACGAATCTTGCTAATGCTGGCAACCTCCAGATGGTTCCTGAGACGTTGCTTCGCCCTCGGCTATACATCTCCAAGAGTAGATGTGGATCAGCTTCGTCGACACCTCACTGCTCAGGATTTTCTTGACATCCTTGATGGGTCGTCTCATTGTGAGATTCATTGCTCCTATGATGTGGTTTTTCAATTTCAATGCCGTCATGATAGAGCCGCTACACGGTTCTATGAAGCCAGTCCGGTCTCACCAGCGGGGTCCAGCTGCTCCTTGATTGATCTGTCTTAACTGTTTGTCTTCTAGCACGTGTTGACTGTCTGCATGACCTTTTTCCTTCCTGACCTATTCACAGTGACATTTTGCGAGTAGTCAATGCTGGACTTGCCAGTCAAGAATAAAAGCTGCGTCACCCCTACAAGACTGTGCGTGTTGTACAAGTTTAGCTTGAGTGCCTCATTGTTCTGCCTTAGAATCGGAATTGCATAGTTCCGATCCTCGTTGCTGAGTGCAGTGCGTTGCAGCATGTACGTCGTGTCTGCAGGGCAAGTTACCACATGTTTGCGTTGATGGATGACTGGAGATTGTGCTCAGACAGGTTGTAGACTTCTGTGTGTTTGCCGTGTAGCAGTCAGTTGGCTTTGCTATGGATCTTTTGTTACCTCAAGTGATGCATTTTGTTCTTCGCCGAGAATTACGCCTGTCATTTACTATTCCGGATGTGTTCCTACCATTGGACAACACGACCATCCGGATCCCGGACGAGATTGTAGAGCCAAATCAGCCGTACTTTTCCGATCATGGCGGAATCGACATAGGTTTTGGATTGCAAGAAGATCGACTATTGGCCACTCTTGGAGGGTTTCGACATTTGTCTCCACCTGTGACCCTTCAGATTTTCCAACGATTGTCGCGATTTGGCCACAAGGCCCTTGTGTATGGAACTGATCTGTCCCTCCTTGCTCTTACTCAGTTTGCTGCTGTGTCTCAAGCCTGGTACCGCATTTGTGCTCTAGCACTACGTGGAAGCGAGTTCCTGTCGGTCTCCCGCTTGGTTCACATATCTACCCGATGGCACATTGATTACGAAGTGGAAGATGATCAGTTCAGGTTTACGGGTGAGTTTTCAGTCAGAGTGAGTCGTTTTCTTGCCTTAGGGACTGTTCGACCACCTTTGGCATTGGAGTTAGCATGATTCTGCGGATGATGACTTACGGATGGCGCGAAGGATTTGGTAAAAATAGTATGTGATCTGCCTACATTGTATTTGAAGTATGTGCAACATGACCACAGTGCTATGAAGTAAGGACTCATGTTTTGTGACTGTCAACATGCACTCTTGCTTTGTGACTGTCATTTGCCTTCAAGTTCTTGGAGTTTTGCAATAGCATTGAAGCCATGTCCGATCGTGTTGACCAGTGGATCTCTCAACTAGGTGGTCTAACGGATGCCGAAGTGTTCCGACTCTACTGCGCTATTGGACATGAACAGCAACTGCGTACTTCCAACAATACGTTTCCGCAGTTTCGCAGGAAGTATCTGGGTATTCCATCAGAACACCTTGACGCCAGCAATTCTGATGATAGTCCTGGCGAATTCGCCGGACATGTTCAGGCCCATTTACAACGACTGATGACGGTTTTGCAGAAGCTGACACTGAGGCTTAGTTTTCGACTGCTCGGTCAGACATTTGATGTTTGGCGATCTGCTAAACCACGCAGGACCTTCGGGTCTCAGCTTCATCATTCGACTAGGACCATACAACTTGAGTAATGCGGACTTTGTCAGGTGATTTGATTCCGCCCCTTTATTATGGGGTTTTTGTTATTGTTAAGCCCTGACCGAAACCTAAGGGTTGTCTGCAGAATTGACTCCTTGCGCTTCTGTTATTTACATTTCAACAAAGCAGGGGGGCAGCGAGCATTTCTGGATCGCGCTGCCTAACAAAGACCGTCCAGATTTGCAGTGAAATCATCCTGGGACGCCGGGATGACGTACCTGCCGTGATCACAGTTTTCATCTATTCTTACGCTGTGCATTTGAGCTGTTGCTTCCATGAGTACAGTTCTATTCAATTACTTGGAGACTGCTGGACATGTGTGATACCTCGGAGTTGCAGTTACGGACTTGCGCTATAAACATGGAGCCAACCTTTGGACATGAGTGAATGTATCCATTACTTGGCGGACATGTGCAGTTCAGACATGAGTGGCAGCAGTTGGTGTGTGCTTTGCGGACATGTCTATTATGCGACACATCGGTTTGGATCATAGAAGCCAAGCTGTTCAGACAATTTGATTGATGAGTGTTCCCAACTGACAAAATTCTTTAGGCAAAATCGTTCTGCGTTGTGAAAACTAATCGGTTTAACCAGCGCAAGCCCCAAGTTTACAGAAGCAGACTACAACCGGGACAACATCAACCCCGAACCTGGCGTTGGCGCAAGGATGCACAAGCGTGCAAAGAAATGGTCGAACATCTCCTCCATGTTGTTGTTGTTGTTGTTGGTTGTTGTTGGTTGTTGTTGGTTGTTGTTGGTTGTTGTTGGTTGTTGTTGTTGTTGTTGTTGTTGTTGTTGTTGTTGGTTGTTGTTGTTGTTGGTGGTGGTGGTTGTTGTTGTTGTTGTTGGTGGTGGTTGTTGTTGTTGTTGGTGGTGGTTGTTGTTGTTGTTGTTGTTGGTTGTTGTTGGTTGTTGTTGTTTGTTGTTGTTTGCTGTTGTTTGTTGTTGTTTGTTGTTGTGTGTTGTTGTGT
>CAJNIZ010012030.1:0-10332 GCA_905231905.1 Symbiodinium pilosum | reverse complement strand
TATATTGGGCTCCCCTATTTTGGGGAAACTACCATATAACGGTACTGATGCAAGCACGTTCTCTCAGGGTCCAGCTACAAACTATTCACGCATGATGACTTGGCTGGAGTTCAGTTTTAATTTCAGTGCTACATGAGCCATTGTCTAAACTCCTAGTCGCCCCCTTAATAACCCCTAGAGTAGTCCCCTGTATAATCCCCTATATAACACCCCTTTAAGGAGGTTAGACTGTAGCTCACATGAAACCAAATCCCTAGGACACAGCCCGTGTGCACTTGGACCATCAGGCCTCCCTGGGCTGGGCTCCTGGGTACCCAGTATCACGTTACACTCCTACTGCGCACGTAGGACTAATTAATCAATGGCTTTACCCCTACAATGACCCCCCCCATCCCCAAATCGTTAGTATTCCAAAGTTGGTGCCTAACAGCAACATTGGCATAAAGAGTGGGGGATTAGGTAAGCAGAGGGTGTCTCCAAAAACATGGGCACAGCCATCCTGCCAATCCAAATTCCTGAAACCCAATCTGTCACAGTCCTTGCTGCAGAGCTTACCACATGTTCTTCACGAAGCCTAACATGGATTAGGGCTTCGGGTTTACTAACTATGCTTCCTGGACCCCAAAATGTAGATAGAATGGTGGCCTAAAAGCCACATGGTAATTAGTCTCCGCAAGTTGTAGTTTCAATACATGGGGGCCCCAATATAGACCCAATATAGTATAATGCTTCCTTTCGAGCACCCTAAGCCCTAAACCGCTAAATAAGGTGCCCCATCATAGCCCTCATCCCCCAAAACTTTTGGCTGCAGGCTGGGCTTAGTGTTCAGGGTTTAGGGTTTGGGGTTTAGGGTTTAGGGTTTAGTGTTTAAGGTAAAGGGTTTAATGGAAAGGATGCGCTCCACAAGGACCTTCACAAAGACAGCTCACGTCGAACCTGACTCCCCGCTCGTATGTGAGGAGCGTGGGTAGCCTGGACGAAAGCCTAGACAGCATCATGGCACTCAGTAGGGAATGGGGAAAAGGGTTATAGTGACGAAATTGAAGAATTATGCAGGAACTTCTTTGCGGATCCCTTCTCTCTTTCCCTACTGAGCATCAGGCGGACAGATTCTGGACAAGTTCTACATTCTTAGACGTCCAGCTGCGGCAGTTTGCGCCGAGTCAGATGTACTGAATGCCATGCTTGGTCACCCCTAAGCGCTGAGACCGAAACCTCTACACCCCAAACCCAAAAATAAACGGTACTCCACCCTAAACCCCTAGATGAACCCTAAGCACTAAACCCTAAACCCCAAAACTCTAAACTCCTTTTACATGCCCAGTTCGAGCACGGTGAGACTCTTGTAAGGGTCCAAGTACCCAATAATTTGACATCTGGGATTTTGGCACAAGTATTTAGGGTTTAGGGTTTAGGTTGGTAATGGTTGGTACTAGGAATTGTAGTACAAGATCTTGGATAAGTATATGATTATTGGGAACTTGGACTCTTAGGCTTTTGTACAGTTAAACACTGCGATTGATAATAAGAACACTGCTTTCAAGATCATGTCTGCGCGGCCATTGAAGAACCTCCGATCGTGGAAACTCCGCCGTCGCAGCACAACATTTGTTGAACTCTTTGCCCCTCTGTGCAGCTGCACTGCTGGACGCCCAAATTTGGAACTCTAAGCACTCCGCAAGATCTCAAAAGGAGCCTGAAAAACCCTAAACCCTAAACCCTAAACCCTAAACACACACACCAAGGGCGTCACTAGACTGCTACACAGAGAGGTCGCCTCTCGGCTACACGAGCACCTGAGCCACACCGCCTCAACTCTCTAGCAGAAGTGTCCTATGCGCAGAGGCTTCTGTGGATCCCAAAGGGTCTATGTAGGTATATGGGATATACTTCGGCCTTAAAGTAGGTATATGGGAACCCCTTTGGGCCCTAAGTATATACCATATACCTACATGGACCCTTTGGGGATGATAGTTACCAAATAAAGGTTTCAGGGTGTAGGCGTCCGAATCATGAATGAAAGCCGGCTTTAGATTGTGGGTTTATCTACAGGGTTCAAAATCATCTTAAGGTAGATGCCGGTTTTACTGAAATAGGTTTTCGGGTTTGCTATACTAGATCTTAACAAGGGTCATCAGTGGAGAGAAATACTGAAATCCCAAAAATGTAGAATTTTAGCCTCTTGGGCTGTTTTTGGAGGTGTTGGGCTGTTACGTTGCATACTTTGAGGGTTCAGGTACTGATAGTTAGTCAGGCTTCAACATTCAAGCCCTTACGCGTGCTCTGATCGTAACCCTACACCAAAAATCCTATATTGACTTATTACCCTTATTCCATTTAAATCTCTCCATTCTTGCGAAGCATTACGGATGTTTTAGAGTTCAGAAGGTTTCAGGTTTAGGCTTTAGGCTGCCAAGCCCTCACGCTCAAAGGTGTCATGGAACAATTCTGGGAACATTCGCTGGAAAGAGTCTACCAATAAGCTGCCCAGCATACAGCCGGAATCCTAAACCCGAAGCCTGCACCCTAGCTCATTCACTGTTCTTGTTGCCAAGTATGGCAAGTCTGGATGCGAATCTACTCGCTACAAGGATATGCTACTATGATGGAATATGGTATATAGTTTTTTTTCTTGTAATGTTTTTTTCACCATGGGAACCCCAATATAAATAAAGCCCAACATACTGTGACCCTTATAATGGGGACCCCAGCAAGGGACCCTAGATTTGGGAACCCCCCTATCTACTGCTGGGGAGTAAGTGGGTGATTGCTTACTTTAAGGGCCCAAAGACCAAAATAATATGGTTTTAGGGCCCAAATACGATAATAATAATAATAATGGTATTTGGACCCTTATTTGGGTCCTTGGACCCTTAGCGTTAGACCATTACACAAGCTGAGGCTTTTGCGGCTCACTTGCCATGCCGGGGATCAACAGGAGTGGCATCTTTCGGGTTTAGAATTTAAGTTTTAGGGTTTAAGCCTTCAAGCTTCAGGGTTCAGGGAGTTCCAGACAAAAGCGCGCTTTGTGAGCGCGCGTTAGCAAGACACAGATACCGCAATTTTGTTTTGGGGGTGTAGGGTCAGCTCAAGAAACCCTAAACCCTAAAACCAGTCAGATAAACAGGAAAACAGCGGCCATGGTGATGAAATCGAAGACTCCAGATTACCCATAAGAAGGTACTACTGATGCAAGAAACCCGGCACCATGTTGGGTCCCTTTTTTGCTGGGCATTTCCAGGGTTAAGGGTTACCGTTAATTAATAAAAGGTTACGGTTAAAGGTTTAGGGTTACAGCAGTTAAAGGGACTTAGCTAGAGCCTTCTACCCTACCCTTCCTGAGGTACGCAATCCGCAATGCTGTACATAGCAGATATTTGAGACCAAGTTAGGTGCCCGCAGCAAGAAAGAGGTAGGGCATGAGGGTCTAGGGAAGCGGGAAAATTGCTCGATCAAGACACCCTAAGACCTGAAACCTGAGTATCGTATACATCACGCCAAGGCTGGATTGAGAGTGGTCTGGTGCTTAGAAAGAGGAAAGTTGCACATCTTACAGTTTAGGGAATGGACTGGGAGTGTGGCCCTGCCCTATAGAGGTGTGTAGTGTTTAAGACGTAATTCGCCCTGGATTTCGCTGAAAGTGCCAGGTGACCTACTGGGGCCTGAACGACTGCCGGAACCAGACACATAGCTTGATACCATTCCAGGCTTTAACGCATCAGACCCTCAGTTAATGTGGGGAAAGCTAGACAAGCACCCCTTTGACCCCAAGATTTGGGGATGTTGTCCGCTCCTCGCCGAACGACCCCGCTGTCCGCAGGAGAAACGTCCGGTTCGGAGCGTTAGCCACGATCGGCAGCTGCTGGCTCATACGACGGATGGAGGCGATCAGGCACCACTGACAGCAATTTCGTAAGCGGTTTAGGGTTTAGGGTTTGTAACGACTGGTGTAACGGGTATATAGTGGTGCAAGATTCCTTCATCCACAGTCTGTGGAGTGTGCGCCAGCTTTGGGATCACATGAGCCCCTAATGTACGTAGAATAGTGACCCTAAACTCTAAACCCCAAACCCTAAACCTTAAACCGCCTTAAACCCTACAATAGTAGCCCTATGGTTGCTTTGAGGATTGCTTTGCGGAAGGACACCCCACGCCGCCTAGCAAGGTCCGGTGTGTCCACCTGGACGGTTTAGGGTTTATGGTACGGGGTTCATGTTTTAGTGTTTCGGGTTGGGGGTTTAGGGGCTAGGGGGTAACCAATCTCGTGGATGCTGTTCACACGGGCTTTGAGAAGCCATCTCGTCTGGCTCAGAAAGATTGGTGCCTACATGGTAACTAATCCCTACAGTCTACTGGATTTAGGAGCTGTAGAACGCTCAGTTGAAGCTTACGCCCTGAACACCCTTGTCGTGTTTTGGTCGTCTGGTGCTGCCTTACTGGCATAGCAGGCAAGATGCAGTTCCTGATGGGAAATCTTCCCATGAAGGAGACTCAAGAATCAGAATGCAGAACAGCCTTAAACCTGATTGCATTTAAAGGCTTCTTCGGGGAATACCCTTTCCGTTTGTTCGAGCTTGTACCTTCACACTTGGATTCCCATAATCGCGGGCCACTGAGGACACCCTATGCCGTAAAACCCTAAAGCCCAAACCCCACCTTAACTATTAATTGGGACTGCAAAGTGGGTTGTGCGGATTCCACGCTGTAGGATGAAATAAGCAACCCAACTTTTTACAACGAGACTGAGGTCCCTAAGGTTTATGCCACCCTAATCCCTAAACCGTAAACCTTCAACCCCCAAAATCCTCAATCTCAGGACCCCTGGTAGCACCTTTGCTAGGTCGGAACAGAACAATATCAAACTTCAAAATATGTGTTGCCTACGTCTGTCATCGGGGCAACCCGGAATCTGCCGCCTGAAGACTTCAACTTCCGCATGGCTGGTTACAAAGGTCCTACCTAGACCCGAAAGGTATGCAGAACAATGGTTCTTTCTGTTTCAGGGCTTTTGGGCCATTACTTTGCCTAAGCACTAAACCCCGTGCTGCTTACACTTGTGGGCCTTATATTCTGCCGGTAACACTCCGCAGATCCTCGAAGACCTCACAAGCATGCGCAGGAAGCCTCCCAGTGTGAGTGTGTCACAATGTCACATGAAATTCTGAATCCTAATTAAACCCGGTTCACGGTTTAAGGTCTTGGGTATAGGGAAACCGCATATCATCCTGACAATCCTTAGTTTTTATTGCCTCTCTTTTACGAACCCAACATCCTGGAATTAAAGCGGCAAGAGTACTTGTGAAAACGGATAGGGGGACGAGATCTAGGAATATTTGGCCTACCTTAAACCCTATACCCTGAACCCTAAACTAAGTGAGGGGTCGCTCAAGCGACAAACCCCGAACGCTGGCCGAAGACTCACAGCCCGAGCGCATAATTCGCGGAAAGGTGAGGGTAAAGCCTCACCTCTTGGCCCTGACTGAGGGCCGTGCCTGACTTTTGAAGGAATTCTCCATGGGGGCCGGCCAGACCGGACCTCCCCTGTAGCGTGCTGGTCAACGCGATTTTTTGTGGTTTTTTCTTTTCATCCTTGGGCCCCCCTGGCTCCAAGCCTGGAGGTCCTGCCATTCTTCGCCGGCTGATCTCGGTACGAACAGGCCTTAAAGATGTGGCCTAGGGGAACAGCAAAGTCCCAGGCCCTAAAACTGTCAGTCAGTCTGCGGGCCTACAGAATTGAACCTTGCAAGCACCCGTCTCCAAGGCAAGGCGGCCTTATTTGAGGGACAGCCTGAGAAAGCATCATTGGTGTGGCAGCAGCATTGTTGTGTCGCCCCATAGCCAAGAGCTGGAGCCTCCGTCTGATGGGTACTTGCAGACCTCGTTCCTGGTCATAGTGAGCATGCTTGATCAAAGCCCTGTGCTCATGATCCAGATCCTGGGGAATATGAAGCTACTACAAGCTTCTCGAATAAGTATCTTTTCCCCCAATGTTAGTCGCCTTCCCCGAACTGTTTGCTCCAAAGCTGCTGCAGTGGTGTAATACTTCCGACACGTTCCACTTTTAGCTTTGCTGTGCTTGCACAATTTTTTTGGCAATAGTGAACATCCAACATCTCGTTGCCGACGAAGCATAACGCTTCAACACATTTCACCCTGCAATCTGCAGAAATGGCCAAATAATCTGGCGGGTTCAAGAAAGGGAGGGTTCCAACGTGCGCAGTCAGCTTGCGCATGAAATCGCGCTAGTTGGCAGCTGCATTTGTTCCAGACCATCTGATCCCGCGTCCTATGAAGCAGGCCTTCTGTCAGGAGCATGCAAATACACGTAACTAGTAGTGTCGGCAAATTCTATGGCGCCGTCTTGCCGCCATCAGGCGAGACCTCAAGGCAGACCTGCGCAGCCCCGTGGCAAGCGACGCAAGTGGAAGCACCCACAAACCCTCACATGAGATCACAGATGAAAAGCAACGAGTCTTGAGCAAATGCAACAAATTCAACAGGCCGCGCAGTCTCGCAGTTGCCGGAATTGGTGTCTTATTCAGCTATGGAACCATGATCGCGCTCGAAAACCAACTACCTGCGGCCTCCATAAACAGTCCGTCAAGCTGTCTCAAACGAAGCGTCTGCCAAATCCGTACACTGCTCCAGCCCGAAGAGGGCTGCTGCTACTCAAGCCCTTTTACTGAGCCCGTAAACTGGCACGTCCAGTTAATGGAGCATTATCGGCGGTGTCGTGCATCGGCATTGCGCATGCACCGAGGAAGCCTTAAACCCTAAAGGAATGCCGGGGTGGGCTTACACGCAACGCAAGCGCGCGGCCAGGGGCGTTTCACGCCCGAGAGCGCGACCTCACCTGCACACCCTAAACCCTAAACCTTCAGCTTGCAGGTCTGGAGCTCTCTCAGAATAGGTGCACAACCTTGAACTTTAAACTTACCGTTGGTTAGCTGGGAATGAAGGAATGGAAAAGAACATGGAAACTACCATAATGCGTCATGTAGGGTTTAGGGTTTAGGAATGGTAAAGAAAGGCAACTATTGTACTGGGTTACAAAGGGCTTAGGGTTTAGCAATGAGAAAAGAAGATGGAAACTACTCTAATGGGCGATATAGGGAGTACTACAAGGATCCATTCCCTCATTCCTAACTATCCAAGGGTTTGTACGCGCGTTTGGGGCCGCCCGGGATGTATAGGGTTTACGGTTTAGGTTTAAGGTTTAGGTTAGTCGTAATTGTATGAGAGTTAACCACAGATTTTTATGTTACCTTTCGCAGAGTATAGACGCCAAAACAACTACCAATAACGTTGTGATGTGCGTTTCAGGCAACTCCTATTGAATTTGTACAAGGAATCTGGAACAATAACATTGGTCCTTCTTCCGGGCCCTACAATATTCTGACTGATGCAGGCTTTAATGCTTATAGAAGTGCCCATATGACCCCCAATTGTAGAGTACCTGTGTAAGAGTACATTATTCTAGAGTACCTGCGTAAGAGTACATGCGTTGCCATTTTACCCTGTGTGCCTTCATTCTGTACTAACAAACTGCAAGTATGGCTACGTTGAGGCGCTGCCTATGGGAACTACTCCATTCAATACCGGATGCGGGTTGTCGGTATGGTTTCGGACTCAACAACAACCTTATAAGGGTCCAAGTACTCAATAATCATATACTTACGTCTTAGGGTTTAGGGTTTGGGGTTACCCAAACCCTGTACTACGACTAGTAGTACCAAAATCTCATGTACACAGTTATTGCGCACATGGAACCTTAGGGAAGCACTCTAAAAAAATGCTTGCTAAGGCGGGATCCAGACCAGATGGCAAGTCTATAACCCCCCTTAAGTAGATAGAATATGGCTTTGGGTAGATTATAATAAGATCCCCATATACCCCATATTCTATCTACTTAAGGGGGACGATAACCCTAAACCCTAAACCTCATATTCTATCTACTGAAGGGGGACTATAACCCTAAACCCTATATTCTATCTGCTTAAGGGGGACTAAATCTTAATAGCCAGAGCCGGGCCCCTAATGTGGGCCTTCAGCCTTCTTAGGAAGATTCTAGGGCGCCTTGAGGGCTATAGATACGCATATGTAGAAGGCATCGGGTTTAGGGTTTAGGGTTCTGGGCTTTAGCCATGTGTTGGTAGAAGGCATAGGTTTTAGGGTTTAGGGTTTAGGGCTTTAGATATGCATATGTGGAAGGTATACCAGGACAGAGAGCCCATGCTAGAGGTTAATGGCTTTAAAATTACGCCAAGCCTTTGATACACATATTCTCCATGCAGAAGGCTACAGCCCAAAAGAAGACGGTAGTCAAACTCACGGGCTTGCAAGGGTGCTATGATCCCCGAAAAGCTCTAACCCCTGAAACCCTAAACCACGTTACTAAACGCTTAGAAGACACGCCTCACATCATGAGAGACCACCCCGTGCCCGAGTGAATCACTGCTGGAGGCGGAAACCTTGATTTTAAGGCTTTGTCCAGGGGCTAGTTAAGGTTTAGGGATTTAGGGTCTATAGGGTTTATAGGGTTTGTAGGGTTTTAGGGTTGAAGGGTTTAGGGTTTGGGGGTGGCAGGTTGCAGGGTCTAAGGTGGAATGCGTACGGCTTAAGCCTCAGGACTCGGTTGTGTAGCACTCATGCTGTCAGGCTGAGGGTTCTATCGTGTACCCTAAACCCTAATCCCTTACCCTACAGGCTTTAGCAAAAACACATCCTGGCTCCGGACAAAGAGATGAGCGGGCGTTGGGGTTCAGGGTGATTTTCCCGAATTGCCAAATTTTACTGGGCTGCTTCTCAGTCTGCAGCACAAAATAATGCTAACCTACCATCAATACAGAGGGAGGTCGATACGAAATTCCCGCCGGGCCAGAAAAAGTAAGGAAGAGTAGCGTGTTGCTTTCTAGCAAGTTTGGAGCCTGGAAACTTACAACCAAGTTCAGTCGGCAAAAGTATAGGGGTGACAACCATAAAAAAAATCCACGCCGAGAATGTCCGGATTCCAATAGATTAATTGCCTTCGACCTGTACTGCTTGGTTATATCCCCCTACCCCCTGGTTCAGTATTGCAACACCCTGTATGTTCAGTATTGCAACACCCCCTATGAAGACTCCAAACGCAAAACGAGTTCTGGTGGGAGTCTTAATTATTAGCAGGTTAACCTTATGTATGATGTGTGCCCCCGAACTCTTATCCTAAATCCAAAGCTTGGACCCCAGCCAAAACATATCTGGAAAAGTGGGACTTCCTTCGTCAACCGTAATCCCTCCGAGAGACAGCGACCTGAGACGATCCACTTCATCCCGGATGTGAGCAGGTAGGATGTGCATACTGCTCTCAACCAGGTGCCTTTTGTGCTCTCAAGGGTTCAGTGTTTACGGTTTTGGGATGATCCTGGAGACTTTCTACGACATTGGGGGGGGGACCCCAAATTCCCAGAAATCCAGAGGAATTGAGCAATTCAACTCTGGCTGGATTGTTTTGAGACCTCCGCTAAACTTTGGCAATACAGCTCCCTAGCCCGAAATCCTAGACCCTAAATCCAGCTTAGGCAGAATGAAGGAGCTTCCATACCTCAGGGGATCCATGTTAAACCTGCAGTGTATTTTCGTTCATTCACTGTTATAGAACCCCTTCCTTTAAGGACACTTGCTGTAAGGGACAATGACACACAATATATTGTAATCCTAAGCCCTAAACGCTAAACCCTAAGCCCTATAAACCCTTAACCCTAAGCCCTAAACCCCAGACCCTAAACGCCAAACCCCAAGCCCTATAGGGGTATTTGGGAACTCCCAAAACAGGGGGATCTTAGATCTGGGCAGGCACCCAATTCGCAGCGGCAATTGGCCTCCACGATTGTTTCCGAAGATGTTTCAACATTCAAAAGCTTGGCACCCAGCCTCAACCCTAAACCCTAAGCCCTACAGGTTTCAGAGGGACCTAGCCTCATGCCTCCTGTGTTGCCGCTTCAAGCCCTCCTCTTCAGACGACTCTGCGCTTTTGAATTCAAGTTTGTTTGGCTTACTGGGGGTTCGTATGGAATGTTCTGTAGGGATCATATCGGGATTCTACTCCTTAAGTTCGACTAAGAACTCGCAAGTTGATGCCAAGTCTGATGGGTTGGGGCCCATTCTGTAGGGTTCAGGGTTTAGGGTTTAGGCGGGTTTCGCTGCAATCCCGACTTGGGGTACTTGCTTAGTGCATCTCACGGCAGGGTTTTGCAGGCCATTTTATATGATAGTCCAACAGCCTGGGATGAAGCCAAGTTTGGAGCATATTCTTTGTGAACTACCAATCGAGTAGCGTTTTTTTGGTGGTTG
>CAJNIZ010012029.1:0-10332 GCA_905231905.1 Symbiodinium pilosum | reverse complement strand
GTAATGCATCTATACCGAACAGGAACCCTAAACCCTAAACCCTAAAACCTAAACCCTAAACCCTAAAACCTAAACCCTAAAACCTAAACCTTAAACCCCTAAACCCTAAACCTAGTCCCTTAGCCTGTATCTAGGCAGTACATACTTGGAGGCTTCAGCAGGTCCTACATCGATACTGCAGGCCCAAGGCCCTACACACTAAGCCCTATTCCCTAAACCCTACCTAAACCCTAAAAGTATGTAAAAATAATGGCCTTTATGGCTATTATTATGGGTTTAGGGCTATTATTTTACATACTTTTGGGGTCCAGGTACACACCAATCCCTATTCCCTAGACCCTAAACCCTATAATGCCAAAGCCCTGAGCCCTGAACCCTGAAGCTCTAAATTGCATCGTCCCAAGGCTTGAACCCAATACTCCCCCCATGGCAGTTAAACCATCACCCCAAAAACCCAAAACTGAGACCTTAAACCCTCACATTCTCAAACATAGGGATATTCTTACTATTGCTACCTGTTTCACTTGCTGTTATTACGATAATTGTCATTACTTACTATTACTGCTGCTATCCCCAGGCTCTATATAGACCCTAGACCTTGGACCTTCAACCCTAAACCCTACACTAAACCTTAGACCTTAAACCCTAGACCTTAAACCCTAGACCTTAAACCCTAAACCTGAAACCCTCCAACCTGAATGCCCACACCCTGGAGGCCGAACGTCATCGTTCGCACCGCCGGCTTAGAAGCCTGCGCCCGGTCAGGAAGATGGGAGCAGGCCCCTTGGTGAAGGGTTTCAGGTTCAGGGCTTAGGTGGTATAGGGTTTAAGGCTTAGGGTGTTTAGGGTTTAGGGTTGTTAGGGTTTGGGGTTTAGGGTTTAGATAGTATAGGGTTTGGGGTTTAGGGTGTTTAGGGTTTAGGTGGTATAGGGTTTCCCTAAACCCCAAAAGTATGTAAAATAATAGCCCTAAACCCAGAATGATAGCCATAAAGGCCATTGTTTTACATACTTTTAGGGTTTAGGTAGGGTTTAGGGTGTTTAAGGTTTAGGGTTTAGAGTTCTTGTTCGGGTCCTTGGGAATTTTCGAACGCATATATTTATTCCAGTACCGAATCCTGGCGGCAAACCTTGAATATCCTTATAACTCCTGCATCATCTTCCTAGTGTCCCCAAAGCACCGCATTTTGAGGCACCCCGCCCCCTCAGGTTTTATGAATCGCGAGTGGCTTCTATTCCCCGCCTTGTCAGAGCTCTTGCAAGGGGCATCATCTTCATGTTAGCTCCCACGGCCTCTGTCCATACTACTCCCCCAAGCTTTCCTGGGGTAGATGGTATGAGGGGGGGTGGGGTGGTAGGGGATCCATGACATTGGCGACAATGAAACGATTGTGGATGCACATGTCCTCACACTATATGTCATGGGTGATTCAGTCAGTAGAGGTAATCAGTGTCGATGGTCCGGACGGTTCGATCTTAGCCCCATGCCAATGTGACCAGGGCCTGTTCTTATAACTTCTAAAAGTTTTCTTGGCCAAGGCATAATCTGACGGAGTGATTCGGAACCTTATGAATATTTTTGCCCCTAAACCCTAAACCCGAAGCCCTAAACCCCAAGTTAGGTGCCGTAGTAAGGGGTGTTGGCAGCTCTGCCTTTCTCTCTCTCTCTTTCAAAAATTGATCGGTAAACGTTAAGCCAAAACTCGCTGAACCCTCAGCCACCAGCCCTAAATCCACATGGCTAGGTTGCTGGTTTAGGGTGTAGGGTTCAGGGTTAGGGTGTAGGGTTTAGGTTTGCTTGGTGAGGATGTTGCCAAGTGTTAGCCACGCTTCCACAGCGTTCTAGTTTACACCCATGAACTGTTACTCAAAACCTCCATACTTCTGAGCCCACCCACGTGCTTTGGGGTTTAGGGTTAGGGTACCTTAAACATAAACACTGATCACCTTTCAGTTGTATAGACCCTAAAACCTACTGCTCTGGTCCCAGAGGTTCTTGGCCTTTTCCACGATATGCTGGATGACCATGTGAAGCCAACGCCTTTCACTTCTGGGATGATTAAACCGGAGGTCGTAAGGGTTTTTGAGGATTGGAGGATGTACAGGCATTCTAGCGGGAAAGCGGGTCTTCATTCGGGAGTGTTGAGGTATTGGGAAACAGCCCTAATGACCGAGACGCTTCTACAACTGTCCCTAGCTTTGTGCGGGGAAGTCTCCGCTTTCGGGCATTTTCCGGGGATTCCACTTTGTATCCAACAGGCTCAGGGAAACACGGTGCCTTAAAAATTAACGATTTCTCAGGATCCGCGTATCCTTGCTTTAATTCTACAAATTCCCTGAACCGATGTTGCAGCAAGCCCTCAGACATATGGGAGTAGGGAGGGTTCGAGCTTAAGGACTTTTGAAGTTGGGCACGGCCCCCACTCATTAACAGTCGGATGATATTTATGATATAACTATATTATAGAGCCCTCCATTTTAACCTTACTATAATGCCAAGGACCCAAATAATAGGGTTTTAGTGCCCAAATACTATAATATGAATGGTATTTGCGCCCTAAAACCCTATTATTTGGGTCCTTGGACCCTTAGGGTGATGTTAAAGTGTTGGGGGCTTAGTCTTTGTTTCACGATCTGACTACTCTGAAACGGCTGTAACACCTGCCTGCACCTACGAGTCCTACCTTTGGAGGGTTATGCTAATTAGAAATAAGCTGGGGGATGTCACAAGCAGGAATTCTCCAACATGGACCCCAACAGGATTGGTATGAACATCTTGGATACTGCAGTCCGGACTGGACATTTAGCTTTGAATACCCCTACGCATGTGGGTTCTGTAGGGTCCATGGCTCTTTCATAGGGTTCAGCTGAACAAGTGGTTGAGGGCCGTAGTGAAATGGGGAGGTCTATCAAAAAGTGGGTGTTCTGAAGGACTCTTCGGTACCTTTTCGGGTGGTTATTGGGGTATAGATGGTGCAGAGGGTGCAGGTTTTCGTGTGAAGGGTGCAGGGTTTTAAAACAGGGGAATCTGTGTGCCTATGGACAAATTGGGATTGCAAATCCCTAAAACCTAAACCCCAAACGTGAAACCCTAAACCCCAAACCCTAAATCCTTTCGCAGGCAACCTTCAGAAGTTCCCAAATTGCCTTTGCATTTCTTTGCATTTCTAGCAGGGGTTGAGGGTTCAGGGATGAGGGTTTAACGGTTCAAGGTTTAGGGATTCAACCCCTTAGCCATCTAGTCCAAACCTTTTGAAACACCTTCATGAAGCGCTGCGGGGAAGACTTTTGCAGCTGGTGGCTACAGAAATCCGACTCGGAGACCGTGTGGCCTGAACTAACACGAGCTGCGATGGCAGCCACGCGATTCAACGCTCTGATGATGCCAAGACTGTCCGCGGAAGGCTTGTTGAAATCAAGAAGCAAGTACTGGTACCCAGATGAAATCAAGTGTCTGATCGCAGCACACCACGATGCATGTGCAGTATATAGGGGGGGGGGGGTGGTGCCCTAATTGGTGGTACCTTTTGAAGAAACTACCATATCATTCGGGTTATATTCCTGTTACAGGGTTTCCCTACCGATCCAGCACACGCAACGAACAACCAATCTAGGATCAGACCCATACAGTAGCAGTCTCCATGAAGCCTTGTATAAGCTTCAGTATACCCAAGATGGTACATTAAAAAAACGGAGAGCATGCCCCATGGCATTCTGGTGTTTTCACCTGTTGACCGGTTCTTCCTGAAGCTTGCAATATATATGGCGAGTTCGACCTTATTACCTCCCTGCAACGTAACATGGGCTTGGAAATTCGGTTTTCGGGATCAGCGTTTGGGTTCTTGGCTTGGGGATCTGTATTCAGAGTTCAGGGCTTAGGTTTGGGTTGAATCTGGCAACCTGATCCCAACCATTCACTACCTAAACCCCCAAGGTATGTAAAACAATAGCCCTAAGCCCATAATAATAGCCATAAAAGCCATTATTCTACATCTTTCAGGGTTCAGGTAGGCCCGGTTTTTGAAGCATGGTGGGACGAGGAGCGAGGCGAAGGGCTAACCGCCTGCGCTTTTGCGCCTGAGCGCTGCCTACCTCCCCCCCCAACCCCCTCCATAGCAAGGCCGCGGAGTGGACTTACAAGGAGGGGCCCCCTAGTTACATAATTATACTTATAAGTCCTATAACTACAATTTATGGAACTTATAACCATATTTAGCCCAACTTATAACCCAACATATAACTAGGGGGCGCCTCCTTGTATGAATCATGGTGGGACGAGGACCTGAAGTCCTGGGCTCTGCCGCGAACGGGCTGCTTTAAAACCAGCTGGGCTTGCCAGGATCAGAATCTCCAAGTTTGTTGCACTAAGAATATTCCTTAAGGGTCCAAGGACTCAAATAATAAGGTATTAGGCCCCAAATACTATGCTATTAGTGGTATTTGGGGCCTAAAACCCCATTTTTGGGGTCCCTGGACCCTTAGGGATTGTGTCCTGTCATGCCTGGTAAGTAGGGCTATCAGGTTGATACAAGCCCTCCAACATCAGCAGCACTTTACTAGAAATTAGACCACGCACAACGAACATCCTGAAGCAGTGCCTTAGTTTGCCCTGCTGTGGCCCATGGTATTGGTACTAGCATTATAATGGAAAAGAAAATAACGAAATACATCCTAAACTTTATTTGTTTAGGGAAGCTCTCCTGACATCCCGTATCAGGCCCGACCTCGCTGCTTGCCATGTTGCTTTGAGCGCATGTTCTGCTCTCAGAAGCTTCCTTGGATTCAGGGGTGATGGTTTCAGAGTTGAGGGTTTTTGGGGTTTCAAGGTCAGGGTTTTAGGGCGTTTTAGGAAATAGGGTTCGGGGTTTGGGGCTTCAAGGTTTATGGTGCGGGGGCTTTAAGGCGTTAGGGCCGGGGGTTTAGGCCGCACGGTCTAGGGGTCGAGGATTTCTCCTTTGGAGGTTTAAAGTTGTAGGGGCTTAGGGACGTTGAGACTTCAGGGCTTTTGGCACGAAAATGCGATGTCATACCCTGCCTTTTGTTTTTTCAAGGCTCCGTGTGTAGGTCGATATTGATACAGCAACTCTTTGACTGCGCTTGCAAGGTCTTTTAGTGTGTAAGGGTCACCTTGTTCCCCATTAGGTTTCAGCATTGAAGGTGCTTGCAAGGGGCTGGGAATAGCCTCGAAGTTAGGGGGTGTTAGTATAGAGGGGGGTAGCAGGGCAACCCATGAAAAACCGAAACCTGAATCCTAGATTTAGTGTATGGCAGCAGGGGAGGCTTTACGGGGCTTTGGCATTTTAAAATGCTGCACGAAGCAACTCCTAAGGAGAGTCCTAAATCCTCTATGTACTATGGTCTAAACTCCTTAAGGGGGGTTATATTGAGGATTATATAGGGGAGAGGAGTATTTTAAGGGTTATTATGGGGGATGCTGGGAGTTTAGACTATAGCTCATATGCCTTCAACTCGAACTTTTTACATACATGAAGCCTGCCGGGGGGTCCATGGTGGCTCCTTTCAGGGAGCTAAATTTAAGCTGCTTGTTGGGGTACGCATCATGAGTGCTGTTTTTTGCAAGGTGCATCTGGAGGGCAGTGGCTGCTGGCTCTGGATTTGCTTCGCCAAGCGCTTGAGCCTCAAGCCCCTGAATCACACGGCGTGCTGTAAAAAGGTTGGGAGTTCAGTATGTGAAGGAAAAAATGTTTAGCCTCTTGAAACCAGTAATTCCCTGTTACGAATCATCAAAGATCAGCTTCTTTGCGTCAGGGACTTCCGCTTGGGGAATGGACCAAAACCAAGCGAGCTTCAAGAAGCAAGAAAAAATCATCTTGTAAAGTCAAAAGGCTTTTGCATTATGATTTATACTGACCATAGTCTAAACTCCTCGAAGGGGATTATATACAAGGAGGGGCCCCCTAGGTATAAGTTGGGTTATAAGTTGGGCTGAATATGGTTATATGTTCCATAAATTGTAGTTCTAGGACTTATAAGTAGAATTATGTACCTACGGGGCCCCTTCTTGTAAACCCTAAGCCCTAACCCCTATTGTAATCCCTTATTAAAGGGGATTATATAGGGTCTTTGGAGTGCTGCTTGGTGTGTCGAAGCGAACGTTACGGCTCCGTCCTGCTAAGAGGTGCAGTACTGTCGAAGCCTGAAAAGGCCCCCAATACGGTCCCCAGATAATCCTTCTACAGCTATACTAGGGGGTTTAGGGTTTAGGGTGTAAACCCCCAGAACTTTATTCGAATGATGTAGGGTCCTTCAGTGTTTGTAGGGAAGGATGTTGGTTGCAAGCAGAAGTCACAGGCAGTAAGCCCCAATCCTTTACCCGAAGCTCCAAACTCGACCTGAAGCCCCAACCCCCAAAACCCTATATAAACCCCTGTCCCCAAACCCTAGACTTCAAACCCCCACCCGTAAACCCAATCCCCTATCTGTGGCGCCAAGGTTCCGCGAAGCCTGCCCGAACCCCAAGCCAGCAACCCTCAAACCCTCAACTCTAGACCCTAAACCCTAAACCCTATTCCCTAAACCCTATTCCCTAAACCCCTACGCCCCCTCATACAGCAACTTTCAAGGATGCCATCAGCGAGGTTGAGTCCTACTCGTAGCACCTGGTACTGGGTTGAGGATGTTGGAGATGGGTTTAGGGTTTAGGGTTTAGGGTTTGGCCCAGAGAGCCCATAGGGTTTAGGGTTCGGGGATTAGGGTTTGGGGATAGGGTTCCGGTGCTTCAGGGTTTGCAGACTTCATGGGGATTCATAGGGTCTTTAGGGCTTGCAGGGTTTGGCTTTCAGGGTTTTAGGATACTAAAACGGTGATTCTATGGCTCCCTCTCATTTATTGTATGCGATTGCGTTGAGAAATTCCCAGTACCTAAACCCCAAAAGTATGTAAATATTAGCCCTAAACCCATATTGCCATAAAGGCCAGTATCTTACATACTTTTGGGGCCCAGGTAGGTAGTGTCTGGCTCGGGCCATATCTTTTTCAATTTTCGGCTTTGGGCATTGGCTTCCAGGTGGCTTAGGGCTTACGATACGGAAGCTGGGCCGTAATTCGGGTTTTTGCATGTTGTTGTTCTGGGATTACGGTCTTTGAGAGCTGTGGTCTCAGAGCCTCACCTTGCTTTTAAAGCCATGTTGCCTCATTTGAGTTGTATTTTATTTGGGGATACTATGGTACCCAAGATAGAGTAAGATTATATCCTCCTTCTGGGGTATAGCATTTTTTTTAAGGATTATCATCTGTTTAACCACCAAAAAAACACTACTCATTTGTACCCTTGGGACTCTCATGATAGTTCCGAACACATGGTCCTGAGTCCTGACATCATCAGCCAACTGCGCCTCAGGCCCGGGAAAGGATGGGGATGTCATTAAATCCCAGAAGGCGAGCGGGAGGACAATGTGGATGTGAAAGACCTCCGGAGCGCTGTAAGATACCTCCCCTCCAACCCCACACCCGACAGCATTAATCCCTACACCCTCTTGCGGGTAGAGCCGCAGGAGAGGCTGTCAAAGCTCGTGGCTTCTTCTGCCCTACCCGAGGGTAGGTGGAGGGTCTAGGAGGTCATGTCATCATCAACCTAACAGTCTTCAGGAGTCAACCATGGTGCCACACATGATCCTCCACAGGGACAGTTGGAGTGGTGGGGGGAAGCGTAGCTGCGTGACTTCCTGGGTTGCTGTTAAAGAACTAATTTCAGTTACTATATTGGGGAAATCCTATTAAGTACTACATATACCCATTATGGTAAACCCCAGACCCTAAATCCTAAACCCTAAACCTTAAACCCTAAACCCATTATGGTAACTTAATTTAAGTTCCTTAACAGCAGCCCATCTTCTCAACCCATGGAATGCGGCTGTCAGGCAGGACGTCGGAGCGCATTCATCAGGAAAGGGAGGGAAGGGTTTAGGTCTTAGGATTTAGGGCTTAGGGAGGGAAGGTTTTCAACCAAAATTTCAAGAGGAGGTGGTTGAATGGGAAGGACCCTAAACCCTTAAACCCCTCTACCTGTAGACCCAAAACCCTTAAACTCTAAACCCTAAACCCCTAAACCCTAAACTTAAACTCTAACCCTAAAGCGGTAAGAGGGCTTCACGAGCCTCGAGGCGGGATGCCTCCGCAAAATCCAGGCAAGTACTACTGTTGATACCAAAATATCAGTACCTAAACCCTAAAATTATGTATATAACATAATGGCCTTTATGGCTATTATTATGAGTTTAGGGCTATACTTTTGGGGTCCAGGTATTCCCAAAATATAAGGTACTTAGGGCCACGCAGGGTTTTTAGTATCCACCATAGTTTCCAGAAGTTCGCGTCCCACCATCAGAACCGCTGGGCATTACCTCGACCCCTATACCCTACCCCTTTTTTTCAGTGTAGGTGTAGAGGTTTAGGTAGCCCAGCCCGTCAACACTCGCAGGCATTGTCCTAAGATTGTTTACGGCAAAGTTATATACTCCTGGGCATTTAGCCGGGACCTTAGACCCTTCTTTGTTTGCTCACCCCTATTCCTAATGCAGATACCTTAGAAGTCAACTTTTAGTAGGGGTGCTAAGTGCCAAACCCTAAACCCTAAACCCCTAAACCCTAAACTCCTAAACCCCTAAACCCTAAACTCCTAAACCCCTAAAGTGTATGAGGACCATAGGAGGGATCCATTCCTCCGAAGATCCCCAAATGCCCCACCAGAATGGGACAGGCCCTCTAGGAACTGGAGGTTCAGGGGTGGGGTTCAGGGTTTAGCTTCTTTAAAGCAGTGGTTAATGAGGAGTCTATCCTATTCCCCCAAACTCACTTTAACTCCACAATTTTCAACGAGTGAGTTATCCCAGGCAGCTTTGTTTTGGCGGCCCAGGCGTGCGAGAAAGAGGCAGGATCCTGATGCATTGAAACTTCAGTGGGTGCTCTACCTGGGCCCCAAAAGTATGTAAAATAATGACAATCATGGCTACTATTATGGGTTTAGGGTTATTGTTTTACATACTTTTGGGGTTTAAGTAGAAGCCTGAGTGATTACCATGATTATGGTCCTAGATTTCTTGTATAACTATGGTATGGGGAAACTCAGCAAAGCCTCGAAATGAGATGGGTAATTATTCATGCTTTACATTGTGGGGTCAGGTTTAGGGTGGGCTTAGGGTTCAGGGTTTAAGGCTTGTATTTTGGGGTTTTAGAGCTATGGGTTGCAAATGTAGCCTTTACAGTAGGGCTGGCGGAATAGGCTTAGGGATTTGGGCTCGGGTATTAGGGTTCAGCATGACCGTGCTGAGTACAGGGCGTTCTTTGTAGATTGTTGGTGCTCTTGGACCTGCTTTGGATTCCTTAAGGGAGCCCCATATTAATATGAGGGTTCCCAAGATTTGGGGGAATGAGGGCTATAGTATTTTGTGGGCTATATTGGACCTTTCTGGGAAGTGCACTCTTGCGGGTTTCTTGACTCATTGCTCAGAGGGTTCACGTACTTACCCAAAATTAGGGGCAAATGGTCTGAGATCGGAAATAAATCTTGTCAGGAGCACAAGAGAAAGTAAGCATTAGCCTCCTGGGGGGAGGGACATCCATACATGCCGCGGGTTGGTTACAAGAGGCATTTGATGCGATATATCTATCACATCTTGTAGTTTCCTTATGTTCTGTTTCGGCCCCTTACACTAACAAGGGTGTAGGTAGGGTCTAGGATTTAGGGTGTAGGCTCAGAGTATGGTTGTTATCTGACCCGCGCTTGCTCCATGTTGCCTACCTCAAAGCTCAGGATAGGGTTCAGGGTTTAGGGGTATCGGGTTCACGGTTTAGGGGCTTAGCGTTTGGGGTTCAGTTGGAGGTGTAGAGTTTGGGGTTAAGGGTTCAGGGCCCTAGGACCTCTTGGATTACAGTTTTGGGGGATAGGTTGAAGTGTCTTGCTCGTCGACAGCACTAGCTTCGCGCCACATCATGGCAAAACCCCAAACGCCAAGCTCTAAACGCCAGATGCTGGGAGATTGTGAGAACCATGATTTTCTTGGATACCGTACCCCAATGGGGGGACCAAAGCCTTGAGAGCCTACCAAATCCTGGGCCCCGAAGCTGGTATCCTAAACCCTGAAACCCTAAACCCTAAACAACCCCAAAGGGTCCATGTAGGTATATGGTACATACTTAGGGCCCAAAGGGGTTCCCATATACCTACTTTAAGGCCCAAGTATATCCCATATACCCTAAACCCTAAACCCTAATCCCTAAACCCTAAACCCTAAACCCTAAACCCTAAACCCTATATCCCATATACCTACATAGACCCTTTGGGAAAGACAGCCCAGCTGACAGAAGCAAGGC
>CAJNIZ010012028.1:0-10333 GCA_905231905.1 Symbiodinium pilosum | reverse complement strand
GTGGGCTTGGGTAAAAACCCCCTTGTCAGAATTTCTACAAGAGCGGTCCTATTTGCTGCTTCCCTTGTAAAACGATAACCAATACACAAAAAACGATAAGGTTTACGATTCCAGAAGTATTAGACAGTTCCCCTGTAAAATGATAACCAATAAAAGATATCGATAACATGGGGTTTTCACACGAGCCCATGTGGGAGCGACAGGCTGTCACAGTTCAAGTTTGCAGTTGCCTATGAAATCATGAATTTGCTAAAGACGAAGCCGCCTGAAATTCATTTTGCCCAATGTGTGAAGAATTCTGCGGAATCACGGGGTCCACTCCGCCTGGTAAGTTCGCATAGCTTTGCTGCTTTGTCGGCGGGCAGCATCATCAATGCAGCCATGGTCAACGTGGGGGGCGGGCTCGTGACACCCATTGCAAGGATAAGGTTGCTCAGGAAGACAAGTCATTGACGAAAAGGCCGAATCTGGTCGTTTAGAGCATGGCATGTGGGAGCGTCGGTATAGCTCTGGCACGTTTGATGCCGTGGCCATCTTGGACATTAATCGGGTATACAGAACGGTATCTGTGAACTAGTGGATGTTCTGATTGCTCGGGATTCAAGAAGGGGCAACCTCGATTGCAATTGCCATCATATCATGCACTTGTCCTCAGCTTGCCCGACATGCCCGACCTGTCTGTTGCTGAAGCGCTGCAGGGGGCAAGATGTGTGGATGATCTCTGGGCTTGGGTTTACCTGCTAGTGTGGCATTAGCAACCTTGCAGAGCAGAGTACTCCCTACGGCATGCTATGGTGCCGCTCCATTACTCGTTCGTCCCCATTTAATTTGCAAATTCGCCAATTCAATGCAAGACAGATGGTTGCAGCCACCTTTAGGTTTGACTGAGAAGATTCCTCGTTTTGCATTGGGTGAAATGGGGCAACCTTGGCGCCAACCCAGCAGGCCCTCATGCTCATGGCAAGTCTTCAGTGCTGTGATCGTCATTCAGAAGCCTTCAAAGTCCACATGCCTACCGTGGATTCGTGGACTGTCCAGAGCTGTGGTCTGGCATTGTTCACGAATTCATCGACAAGCTGGGCCTTCCAAATTAGCTAGCATCGTGTGACGGGGTCGTTCCAGCAGATGGCGGTGCTTGCAGGTGCACTCGGTGAAAGTATAAAGCCATGATGACAGATACTTTACCTCAACATGAGGTGGCTTTTATGGGCTTGGCAAAGCTGCGAAGAATCGCACTGGTGGGGCCTGACACTATCCCCCCTCATTGTGATGTTAAATCATGGCAGGAACTAGCGGACTGGGCAGATTGCTATTTCCCAAGTGCAAGACCAGAGCTGTGAATTCAAATGTTACCGTGCTGATGTCTTCAGTGCGAGGGCCCTGCCAGCGAGCATAAGAGGGTTCGACTCCTGCTGCTGGGAATTGATGTGCTAACGGCAGGATGCTCTCCTTGTTTGGGCATATGGTTTTGTTTGCAGGTTTGTCCTACCAACGCAGTGATGCACATGTTTGCTTAGCGGCAAAGATTCTTGCATGAAGCTTATCTTCGCTGACAGCGTGGCGATGATTTGCATTTCGGTTCAGCGCACCTGAAAAACAGACCGTGGTTAGGATTGATGCCGCCGTAGGTTCTTCCGGGGCGCTTGTAGATGTGCAGCTGGGCTTTCCTTGCCTTGATATTACCAATGGGTCCATGGACCGTGCAGGGGCATCGCACGGTGGAAGTTGCTGCTTGTAGCAAAGATGGGCCACAACTAGCGATGCCCCCGATATTAGTTTTCAGAGGGTGCGCTTGCTAGATTCTGCCCCGGTAATCGTCAAAAAACACACACACAAAAACATATATATATATATATATGTATATATTTATATTCATATATATATTTATATATATGTATGTGGTCACCCCAGCCCATGACACGCGCAGATCGTGATTTATACGGTATTTTTTTTGTCAAAATATTGGCAAATTTCCTCAGTTTTATCATGTTTAGAATTTACATGCTTTTTCATTATAAAAAACCTTCATGTTTTCGATGTTTTGCACTGTAAAACGTGCAAAACCTAGGGAAAACATGTATTTTTCTATATTTTCAAGTATTTTTTCCATTTTTAAGTTTGAGATCACAAAAATCTACAAATCCAAGATTTTGAGATAGACAGCAAACTCATTTTTGGACTTTTGGACTCTTGAATTTTTGGATTTGTGGATTTTGGCCAGTACAGATTAGTACTGCTTATCTAACACAACATAAATGTATGTTTAGCTACTCATATTTTTTTTTTATCAAATGTAACAAGCACTATTGCAAATGTGTACTATATGAGATAATAGGCAATATTAATGTATACTGGCCAAAATCCAAGAATCCAAGCATCCAAAAATGAAAAATCAAAAAATCCAAGAATCCAAACATCCAAAAATGAGTTTGCTATCCATCTGAAAACCTTGGATTTCTGTACTTCGTAATTATCATTCTAGTTGCTTCTTACAAGCAGGTGTACATTATTCAATCAGGATTCATCTTCAGGCTATAGAATTTAGTGCTACAGCACATACAGTGAGCTTTTGTGAGTGTGCGTCGTGCAGTCAGTTTTCATATTCCTGGAGAAAAGCGATTTCCGCTTTAGGGCGTCATGTGGAGAAACTGCCTGTCAGCTTCACTGAGTCGTTGTTCTCCATGCACGCGGTGAACTTTGTACACAATGCTTCCGACTTTGAATACTTTGGATCCTGAGCTGACATATGCAAATATATAGTTGGAAATACATAAGGTTTATGTATATTACCATGAATGGAACAATATGAAATCTCAGGTAAAGTTGCCGTCTGGTAGATCTCGTAGTTGTATAGTCTTTGACTGTACTGCGGGAAGTGGAGCTGTAGGAACGATTGGTCCCACAACATCTTCTTCATCTTTTTTGCTACGGCCTCGCGCGCTCTCTTGCGCAAATTGGCGCCAGCTCTACAAAAGAGTCCCCGTTTGGGTGGTGTCTTGCAATATTAGCAAAGAAAATTTGGGGGGCGGTGTGGTTCGAGACCGCCTGGTAGTGCCTGTACGGGATAGTCTGCAACCAAGTTGGTGTAGGTCTGCCTCTGCGCCTACCCTGGAGGTTGATACGATCCCTAAATCCTGAAGCAAATAATACGTTATGCATAGGGTCTTCTCTCGGAGCTTGGAATGTACGAAGGATGAGCTTTTTCTCAGTCTTGAGAACAAATTCCGAAGGTTTTTTGGGGTAGTTAGCCTGAGCCCATACTGTGTGGTTGGTGACCCTGGAGATGTACGAGGCTGGTATTTTGACAATTCTGCGTAGAAACCTGAAGTAGAAAGCATCAATACGGTCTAGGAGCGGTGTGGTCAAGGTAAAGACATCTAGCCCGTATAGAAGTACTGGTATGAAAACCGCCTGGAAGACTCTTAACTTGGCCTTTTTACTCATAGAGGAATTCCAGGCTAATCTCCGATGTTGAAGCGCCTTTTCGAATGGCTTGTCCCACGTTACCATCGACCCCAAATATTTAACTTGCGTGTTGGTGGGGACTGGCTTCCCGTTGCTAAAGTAGAGTTTTGGGGTTGGATACCTAGGGTCTTCTAAGACTTCCGTCTTAGTAGCATTAGGTGCCATGCCATAATAATCCGCTTCGGTTTCGAGGGCGCTCAGCATGGCTTGCATTTGCGGTATGGTCAGAGACATGAGGAGGGTATCGTCAGCGTACTCCAGGTCATAGTCTGGGTGGTTGGGGGACCAGGTGTTGGTAGGAATGCCGTCGTTTAGCAATCTGTTGTCTACGTCATTGAAGATTACCGAGAGTACCATGACGAAGAGGTATGGGCTGAGTGGGCAACCCTGTCTCATACCCGAGCTGAAAGTACCAACCGCTTTATCTCCCTTGGAATCCTGAACCTCGAATGTGGCCTGTTCGTAAAACCTAGAGATTAGTAGCAGCTCTGTTTCCGGGACTCCTATTCTCCTTAATGCTATAACCATGGCGGTGTGGTCAAGTGAATCGAACGCCTGTTTCCAATCTAGGAAAAGCAGTTGTAGCGGGCGGTGTGTGTTATTGGCCCATTCCATAGCCCGTCTTAAGATGAAGAGGTTATTCTGTGTACTCTTCCCCGACCTGAATCCAAACTGTGATGGTCTAATACAATGATCCATATGCTTGGCTAGCCTTTTCTGGATCATAGCAGCCAATATCTTGTAGACCACGTTTAAAAGAGCTATGGGCCTGTAGTTTAAAAACGCAACGTTGCGCGAGCCCCCAAATATACACCCGCAAGTTTCAGAACTCGGCCCGTTCACACAAGAAGAGCTTCAGACGGTGCTGGCCTCGCTTAAAAAGAATAAGGCTCCAGGACCGGACGGATTACCTAATGAGCTGTTCCAGCTTCTTGACCATACCGCAGAACTTGCTAGAAATTTACAATGAAATCAGAATCAAGAAGGACATGCCACAGGAATGGCTAGAGGCCAGAGTAGTCACCATCTTTAAAGGTAAGGGCTCGGATACGGACCTTGCTACCGCCGCATCCGGACGAACGTACCATTGGTTGTTTTGGTAGTGGTCGCGGAAGGCGGTGTGGTTCTGAGACCACGGAACCGGCTTGTTGTCAACTATGAGGTGCGTTTTGCGGGCCCTAAAGCCTCGTTTTTGGCTGCGAATGGTTTTCCAGACCGTAGAGTGCGAGCCCGTTAGGTCCTGTGTGAGCTGGTCGTGAACCCAGCGTATCTTGTCCTTTCTGGCCGATCGCTTGGCTAGATTTTTCTTGGTTTTAGCATCGGCGGCTTGGTCCGCCTCTGCTGTTCTAGCGTCCGCTAGCAACTGTAACGTGTCCTCTGAGATCCATGGTCTGCGACGTACGATACCTGTAGGCGCAAACTTTTCTACGGCCTTCTCCTGCATGGTGTTTAGGATGTTCCCGTGCGTGACTGGTGTTGTTTGTTCTACGACGTGCGGGGCGGTGGTGCGTTGTCGCGCTGCACTCTGCCTGCCTACGTCCGCCAGCCTGTCGGCGCGTTCATTGCCTTCATGCCCCGCGTGTCCCTTAATCCAATGCATCTGCAATCCCTCGTGTTGCCTCAAGACTCCTCTTATGTAGTTAACCAACTGTTTGTGTTTTTGGGGCCTCCATTTACCCTTTACAACGTTGATAGCCCACAAACTATCCGAATGGATTATGACGGTATGGTCTTGTTGGGAGGCATGAAGTACGGCTTCCAGAATAGCGGTTAGCTCTCCCGTGCTGTTAGATCCTACCACCGCACCCGCAAAGAGTGGGTGGTTGGGGTCCGTGACAACCGGGCCTGAGGCATCCGTCCAGGTCTCACCTACTCTGTACGTGAACCCCCATCCTGCTGGAGTGCGAGCGGAACACTTTCCCCTAGTGCCGGAGCCATCCGTAGAATAATGGACCCTGGCGGTGTGGTCAGTTGCTATTGGAAGGAGGATATCCTGCTGTATAGTTGCGGAGACTTCCTTAGTGAACTCCTCTTTGGCCTCGGCCGTAGTAGACGTAAGGTCATACCTAGCTGTAGAACTTTTACTTTTTATCCTCTGTGCAAGCTTGATGCGTATATGGGTTACCAAGAGGCAATGGTCACTTGGGAATCCTGTATACAACTTAGACCTGCAAGTGAGGATTGAGGGGAGCCACTGCTTCCTTGTGAAGGTATGGTCTAATCTTTGGAAACGGTGAGGGTCTACCATGGGGAGGATGCTTGGCGCGGCAAGGAGGGACGGCAAGTCAAGGAAGGACCTTATGATGAATGCTACATCATGTTGAGCTTCTCTCCCAGCTTAGCATAAAACTGTTGCATGATTAGTGGATCCAAAACAAACTGTGACCAGTCAGAAGGAGGGGCTGCTTTGTCTCTCTAGGTGATGTGATGCATCATGTTGGGTGACTTGTAGGAGGCTGCTTCCACCATGTTGCATCTGGACATTGTCTTGATACATATTGTGCGGTTTGAACTGGCGGTATGGTCGATGTAATGTATTCCCTTACCATAAACAAATGGGCCTAGAACTCCTTCATCCCTCCTGTGCTTAGCCTGGAATCTGACATTGAAGTCCCCTGTCACACACACTGGCTCTGGTTGTGGGATGTTATCAATACAGTTTTCTAACTGTTCCCAAAATGGTTCCCTGACTTCTTCAAAGTCGAGGCCTGAGTGTGGGGCATAGACTCCAAGGACGTGAAAATTTCCACCCTTCTTCTTAAAGCTGAGTTGAATGATTCTGGGGTTGATTTGAAGTATGTCTACCAAGTGGGGTCTGAGCCAAGGAGCAACCATTGCACCTACTCCTGCATGCTTGTCTTTATAGTGACCTGAAAGGATTACTAAATGACCTTCTGAGTGTAGGAGTAATAGCTGTTGGACTTGGTTTCTGAAAGTATGAGAACACCCAAATCATGCTCTTTCATGAGTTGCAACGCTGATTTGAGTTTCAGTGTCTCTGCAAATCCTTGTACATTCAAAGCAGCAAACTTAATAGACTTACCATACTCTAGAGGCGGTGTGGTCGGATGACTACTAGCCTTTCTCTTTCTGGTTCGTCTTCTTTGCTGCCATAGCATTACCTGTCTGAACCACCCAGCTCGTGAGTGAGCGGCTTCTTTGGGATACCCCTGGGCCAAGGGGGGGTCCCAACCCCTTCCCTTTATCCTGTGTGCAACCTCGCCTCCTTGCACGGTACAGTTTGCGCCTGTACCTGCGCCTGGAGCCCCGGTTGGATGCTTGTGCCCTTGGGGTGGGTGGGGAGCACTCTTCGTTATCCCTGTGGGAACCCGGCGTGCCGCTTGGCGGCGGTGCTTGGCCTAAAGTCTGTGTTGAATTAAGATGAATTCCTGAATTCTGTTTTTCTGGTTTCCAGAAAACTATTCTTCCATCTGCCATTCTTATCTTTATTCTTTTGCCTGATCTCTTTTTTGGCTTTGGCGGATCTGCTGGAAGCAATTGAATAGTGTGGTCATATTGACATGTTGTTGTGCTGCACTCAAAGGTCTGAGCTGCAAAAACTGTGATCTGGAATATGTAAATTCTGTCACTGAGTGTGGGATAGCTTCCTCCAATGAAAGTGTTATTTTAGGTATGATCATTGAGCCTTCCATACTAAGCTGAAGTACATGAGGAATGTTACCATTGTAACAGTGCATCAACTTGTTGAGGGACTTTTGGAATACTAGCTCCACACCCTGATTACTCAACAAGATTCTGTGCACTGAAACTTGCAATGACATGTAATGGTCTATCCAGTACCATTGAACATCCCTTCTGAACTCTAAAAACCCTCTAACTAAGAACCCTGCATATTGCAAGACACCAGAGGGACTGTGGCTGTCAGGATTGGTACAGGCTGAGCTACTTTTCAGAAAATCTTCAAAGGGGCATGCTACTAAGTCTGTACATGGACCACAAAAGTTTGCAGGGCGGTGTGGTCTTTGAATTAAAGCCGCACTGAAGCCGAACTCTCAGTTGCCCTTGCCGCTGGCTCTGCCCCTTGCACCCTTTGTCTTGGGTGGGGCTGCTGCAGATGGCTCTTGCTTGGGGGCCACTGCTGGAGGCGGCATGGTCGATGGTGCTCGTGGCTTTCCACCCATCGTGCTCACCTTGTAATCTCCAATCTTCTCACTTTGTTTGCGCATCTTATCACAGAGTTCATCCCAGCAAAAGCTAACTGCATCCACCTTTTTGATTTGCAAATCAAATGGATATGGGCAGAAGTAGCTGTTCCAAATCATAGTTCCTGACCAGTGCTTGTCTGGCTTGCCTTTGGCCACTCCTTTCCCTGTGGTGGCGGTATGGTTCTTGAGGTTCTTGAAGGCCTCTGTCTCCATCTGATCAATCTCATACTGTGAGCCCCACACCAGGATGTTCCACTGCTCCTCCCACAGAGTGTTCACATTGCTTGTGACTTCTGTGGGTGCAGACTCCGAAATCTTGGCCAGCTCAGGCACCACTTCCAACCTGCCCATGAAGTTGGCTCCATCCTGGTAGTAGAACAATCTTGCCCAGGCCACCACATCTGGGTTCCAGTCATCATCCGCACTTGGCTGCATGATGGTCATTGTCTTCCACAATATCGTCATGCGGCTTGTGGCGGTATGGTCTGGGTGCTTGTTGATGCAGGAGAGAATAATTCGAAGAGGAAGTTCTAACTTCCTTTGCCACTGCGGAGACGCTGGTGTAGCACGGATGTGCTTGTTCGGCACTGGTGTTGTCTCGTCCGAGTACAACGGACATCCACCTGTGCCTCCAAACTTTTCCATGAAGGCACTGCGTGTTTCCCAGCTTTTGAAAGTAAGCAGGGTCATCGGGGAGTAGAAATCGTTGCCTTGTGGAACCGTGCCTGTTGCAATACATTCAAATACCGCCCATAGTCCTTGGCGGTATGGTCATTGATGTACCCCCTTTCTCTCAAGAAGTTCACAATCTTCGGGGTCTCTGAAAACATCCAAGACAGCATGAAAAGCCTGGCCTCTGGCTTCATGTGATTTGGCCATCCAGATGTAAGCACCTGCAAGGCGGCTTGGTGCTTCTGAGCAAGACGATTGTCTTGGCTCAGCCACTGCAGCTCTTTACGTGTCTGAAAGACCTGCTGATCGATGGTCTTCAGGGCCGCCTCAAGCTGCAAGACCAGATTGTACATTTCTGGCCTAATGACCTGGTGGTGGTAGGACTGAACGATGTTGAAAACCTGCTGGTTGTTCTGCACCGGCTGGTTGGACTGCGGTTTGGTCGGTGATGTCAACTCCCATCTCCGCTGCTGTGAGTCCAATAGCGGTATGGTCCTGGATAGTGAAGGGCTGCACCAGTGATGGGGGATCGGCATCTTGGCGGGCTTGGGCCGATGAGGCCGATGCTGCCGCTGTAGCCGATGCATCCCCCATGTCCGCATCTTCGTGCGGTGTGGTCAGGCCAGACCCTACCGGCGTCGGAGCTCCCCTTTTCTCATTCCGGCTGCGATTCCAGTAGATTTCCTGAACAGCTGTGTAATCTGGCTGAGAAAAACTGTTGCGGAAAGTTTGAAACTGCTGAATTGCGCGATCATCCGCCATGGCTGTCCCCTTGAGGGCGGTGTGCTCAAGCAAAGCTTAACCTCTACCACAGCTACGGAAAATGCAAAAAAAATGCACTTGCAAGACCTGGGCCGATACGCCTTCTTCTTCATCTTAGGTTTCTAGTATTTCTTAGAATTTTGTAGCGCATGCATACTAGCCACAACCAATATGTGAGATAACTATAAACTATACTTATAATATCTTGGATTTTTTCTAACTTTCATCAAAGACTCCGGCGGCAAGACTCAGAATGAGATACACAACCTCGTCTGAGAGATCTCGGTAGTAAAGTGATTGAACTCTATCGAAAAGCTCGGTCCGCTCGGTCATGGCAGAGACTACGGCGATGATTTTTGGTTTGGTCACCAACTCTGCAGATGAGACAAATGACTTCAGCACCGCATGCTCTCACAAACAGAGGCATACATGAAGAGGCTGCAAAACACCAAGTGTATGTATCCCTTGCACTATTCCCAAAAACATTTTCCTGCTGCGCGTCTGCATGCAGCGTCTTGCCCTCCACTGTGTTCTTTTATGTTCTTTTTGTCTTTCGAGTTGATAAGCTTGACCGCTGCGAACTTGCCATTGTTCTGAGGAATGACAGCCAAGTCCACACGAAACGGTGCATCCAAGGGCTTACAGTAGCAAGTCCGAAGGGCTCTGGCAAGTCTTTACATTCTTGGGTCTGCATGAGGTTCTGGATTTCGACACGAGGAAACGACGGCACGTCGAGAGCAATGTCCAGAAAACATTTCATGAAGCCACTCTTAGGAATGTTGATGGTAGGCAAGTCAATTGCGCTAAGTGGCCCTGGCGTAGACTCAACGATCTGGTGCATGTCAACACTGTAGAGTTTGAGCTTGGCTACCGCTTCCCTCACATCGTCGCACATAGTGACATTCCCAAATTCCCACGACATTGCGGTGGAAAGAGTACTGGGATTTTCTGAACACTAACTTTCTTGATTTCGATACCGCGGAAACTCAACTGTGTTTCAATTTCCAACAACAATAATAGGTAGTAATCATACACGGAATAGATAGTGTCGAACCCATCTGGACAAGCAATACTGCATCATGACGATGCATCGCCCTCTTCGTGAATGTATCGGAGAAATATATGCTCACCATCTCCCTCAGACACGCGCATATATACTATTCACTGGGGCATACTGTAGAAAATCACGATTTGCGCGTGTCATGGGGGGTGGGAGGTGAGCATGTATATATAATATACAGAAATATATATATATATGTGGCTGGTAC
>CAJNIZ010012026.1:0-10337 GCA_905231905.1 Symbiodinium pilosum | reverse complement strand
AAGTATGGGATTGTAGTAACTATATAAGCATTATAATGCTACGTACTCGAGGTACATAAAACCACTCAATATAGGCTCTAACCCTAAATAGTAGTTTCCATTTTACTTTCCATTATCCCAAAATAACCCCTATATACTATAGTAGTTTCCTTTTTAGGGTTTTGAGGTTTTGGGTTTGGGTAGGCTGTGAAGTTCTCTAAGCATTGCAGGAAGGCCCCCCTCATCGCGGACAGCATCTCCTCGGTAGACTACTCGCCCCCTACACACATGGTGCCGAGCGTCCATCTCACATTTTTGGCGCCGGCAAACAGCATCGCCTCAGCAACATGGATTTTCATGCCGTTGTCTTCAGCATGTTTGCGCGACTTCTCGCTTTGGACAACCGTGGAATCATCCCACGCGTGTCTGTTCCGCACTGTTTGTCCCTCTGCACGGACCGCCTCAAGCGCCCTCTTGTCTCGCGCTATTGCAGCGAGTTCTGGGCTTTGAGCTACAGAGGAAATTTTAGGATGTAGGCCTCAGGGCCTCAACCATTGCCCTTAACCATACTCACTGTAACTCCTGGGATGTCGGGATTCTTGGGTATCATCAACAATTCCACCCCCCAAAAGCCTAAAACCCAAGCCCTAAACCTTAAAAACCCTCAACCCTAGGGCCGCTTTGAGGGACCTGATGCGGTCGATGGTCTTTCTGGTGTGTACTTTCAGGTGGTAAGGTACCAGGTGCTACATAGGGTTAGGGTTCAGGGTTTGGGATTTACGGTTTAAGGTTATAAGGCTTATATGGGGAGACGAGCAAATCTATAAGGGCTATGTGAAACCTACGCGGGGGAAACTACCCACCTGAGAATTTCTTGGACTTGGCGTCGCCTCTAAAAAAGGGATCCTAGCCCGGGCTTAGGGTTTAGGGTTTGCGGTTATTAGAAATGCCACTGACATGAGACGCTCCATGCTAAGGACTCTACATACACAGAGTGGCACCAGTTTGGGCTTCATAGACATAGTCAAATGCCTGTACATAATAGAGACATGTACAATTAGAGTTGTCACATGCAGGAGTCTGCAATGACAAGCTCGCGCATAGGCAAATGATTGTCTGTTTTCATATAAGCCAATGCGCTCGCTAGGAAAATACAACTTCAAGCTCCTCAACACCAGGACAAGAAACGCCTAAACCCTAAATCCCTACACCTCTTCGGCATTATGCCTTCAGAGCCTCAGTGCTCCCGAATGCTTCTCAAGGTTTACTTCCCCCTTAGACCGCGAGCCCAAAGCCATGAGCCTCCATGGCTCAGCTGAAGCTGTCCAACTCAACAGGGGCCTTTGCCCTACACCCTACCACTATGGGCTATTAGACCAGGGTTTAGGGTTTAGGGGTTTAGGGGTTTAGGGTTTAGGGGTTTAGGGTTTAGGGTTTAGGGGTTCAGGGGCTTAGGGTCTTAGTTGGGTCAATCCCCCACCCAGTAATGGGTACCACAAGGGACTATTGTAGGTATATTAAGGTCCTATCAACTCCATATTAATGAGCCATTACTATAGGGGGGATTGACCTAACTAAGCCCCCAAACCCTAAACCCCTAAACCCCAAACCCTAAACCCCTAAACCCCAAACCGTAAACCCTACTTCTTTTGCTGATGTAGCCTTGCTCTCGGCTGAAACATGCACCCCACAGGTCTCTATATCACCAGTGTCCCTGGCCCTGTTCTAAACGTAAACCCTGCTTTAACTCTTAAACGCGCGGTTTAAGGTTTTGGGTTTGGGATTTGAGGCATTTATGGTTTAGGGGTGCTGCCGCCACCCAGTAACGGTCTACGAAACATTAAGGTTATAATACAAGTAATTACTATCATTTTTTACAGAGTGGGCGCAGTATCCAACTTAAAAACTTAAAGCTAAACCCTAAGCCCTAAACCCTAAACACGAAATCCGAAACCCTCAAACCTAAACCCTAAACCCTAAACCCTCAAACCTAAACCCTAAACCCTAAACCTTAACCCCATGGAGCTGGAGGCACCCAAGCACTTTAAGTGGCGCCTTTCCGTGCATCTTCAGCCGCCGCTGTACCCGCGACATGTCGAAGTCGTGGCCTGACATAGAACCCCTTACTTAGGGTTTAGGGGTTTAGGGTTTAGGGCTTAGGGTTTGGGGTGTAGCAGTCAGTGGGAGTCCACTTCGGAGGTTTGGGGGGTAACGACATCAGATTCCATTTCGCGGCATGCTGTGAACAGGACAGCGAGTCTTCTGGGGACGGAGGCTGCGCCTGCGCGTACCTGCCGCAGAACCCAAGTAACGATGTGCTCGTTGCTGCTTGATGGGATCGTAGAAAATCCCTTTGCTAATCCTAAGCCCCAAAACCCTAAACCCAAAACCCTAAACCTTAAATCCTAAATCCTAAGCCCCAAAACCTTCAACCCAATGGAAGTCTAAAAAGCAGCCCCATAGCCCCTCTTCTCATGTGCACACACCATTACGGCTCTAGGGCTACAACAACAGCAACTTCCCCAGATGGCCGTCTCAAAGCGGCCATGACTTGTAGCTTCCCTTGTGTGGGATGGCCTTACCTGTCGTTATAGCCCCCCCTCAGTAGATAGAATATGGGGTACTATGGGGATCTTAATAGAAAATGCCCAAAGCCATATTCTATCTACTTAAGGGTGACTATAAGACAAATTCACTGATGGGCTGAGGGTTTGGGGGTTTAATGTAGACCCATGGTTAATAAACCACCTCCTTTTAAGGGCCTTTATTAATCATGGGCAGGGGTGAGGTTGAAATGTTGAAAGCAATGGTATTTGAAAAGGCCCTTTGAAACACACTCTTTGCACTCGGGCATCTTTAAGTCAAGTCCTCCTGCGCGCCACCCCGAAAAGCTCCAATCCTGCTTATGGCAACCTCAACTACCCAGACCCTAAGCCCTAAACCCTAAACTATGGTTCCCTACTACCCCTTCCATACTACCCCTGGCCCTCAAGCTCCCCTGCATTGGCCTTAATTATCCTGTTTGGGGTTAGGGTTTAGAGTTTAGGGTTTAGGGTTTAAGGTTTAGGGTTTAGGGTTGAGAGTTTAGGCTTGAGGGTTTAGAGATAGTCCGAAGTAAGGGGAAACGTACCGGTGGCAGCAGTGGAAGCCATGATAGAATCCCCATGCAAGCTGAATAAATCCTCAGGGTTCCCAGGCCCCGTTTTGGGAAACCCCGACATGATCCTGGCAACCTGCCACGCTGCTGCTTCTGAAAACCCTAAACCCTTAGCCCTAATTCGAGAACCCCAAACCTTGAAACCCCCAAGCTTAAACCCCATACCCCAAGCCCTGATCCATAAACCCTAAACCTTGAAACTCCCAACCTTAAACCCTAAGCCCTCATCCTTACAACCCTAAACCTTGCAACCCCCAACCTTAAACCCTACACCCTAAGCTCTGATCCATAAACCCTAAACATGAACCCCAAACCTTAAAACCTAAACCCTTAGCCCTGATCCTTAAAACCCTAAACCTTGAAACCCCCAACCTTAAAACCTAAAACCTGAGCCCTGATCCATAAAACCCTAAACCTTGAAACCGCCAACCTTAAACCCTAAGCCCTCATCCTTAAAACCCTAAACCTTGAAACCCCCAACCTTAAACTCTACACCCTAAGCCCTGATCCATAAACCCTAACGAATGAACCCTCAACCTTAAAACCTAAACCGTAAGCCCTGATCCTTAAAACCCTAGACCTTGAAACCCCCAACCTCAAACCCTAAACCCTGAGCCCTGATCCGTAAAACCCTAAACCTTGAAACCCCCAACCTTAAACCTTAAACCCGGGACCTTAAGCCCCAACTACTAAACCTAATCCCACATGGGCGTTGGCATGCCAAGCGGCTGTTCACATTGCGCTTCACGACCTTAACACTGCTTTTGAAGAAGGCCTGGAGATCCGTTTAGGGTTTCGGGTTTAGAGCTTCAAGGTTTAGGGTTTAGGTTTAGGGCTTAGGCTTTAGGGTTCAGGGCTTAAGCTTCAGCATTTAACTCTTAAGGTTGAGGGTTTACGATTTAGGATTTAGGGCCGGAGGTTCAGGGTTTAAGGTTTAGTGTCTCAGGTCTAGGGTTTCGGGCTTAGGGTTTTGGGCAGTTCCGGGTTTAGGGTTTAGGGTTTCAGGTCTAGATTTGGGATTAAGGGTCTAAGGTTTGGGTTTCAGGACGTGACGTTTAGGGTTTTGGGTCCCTAATCCCTAAACCCTAAGTTTTGCGGCTTAGGGTTAAGGGTTTAAGGTGCAGGGCTTGGGGGCCAAAACCATGACGTCCTGCCAATGATGAAAAGGATATTGGAGATCTACATGGAAGATGGATTTGCATAGGGAATCACAAGGTTAATTGGAATTTAAATGTCAATTTGTGGCGCCTCTTTGAGGTACCTTATACTAGAATTATATAAGGCCCAGAATACTACGTGGCACTTAGGACCCTACTAACGGTTATAACCCTTAGGTACCTATAATGGGAGTATAAGGAAATCCGAAGGGGTAAAAGGTAAAAGGCCCAAGCCAAGTCCCAAGGAGAATATTGCTAATTCTTGAAGCTTCACCACCATTGCTTGATCATGTTGTAAAGTTCAAGGGGGGAAGGGTTGGGACTTGAAGGATACTTGAAGGGTACAGTTGAGGAGTGTGGGCTTGGGGTTTAAGGTTGGGTTTGGGGGTGGATGAAGATGAAGAAGTTCAAATTCTACACGCTCTGAAACATGCTTACGCAGCACCCCGGCCACTGGCGCCGTAATTTATGAATATCCTGGGATCAGCTGGATGCAGCTCGGAGGTGTTTGCGGGAAGGGCGCGACACAAACTCCATTTAAAGGCAGGCCGTGCTCAGTGCCGACATAGACAGTGGCACCCTTCAGAGTAGAAGAACCTCTGCTACTGCTCTCTTACTCCTGTCAGAAACTTTATTCCAATTGAGAATCTCACGACTATTCGTGCCACTAGCAAGTTCCTGGTATCTCTATCATGATTCAGGCGGAGATTACATGCAAAAGCACCACGGATTTCAGTGAGGTTGCCCTGCTTTCGATCGCGGTTTAGGGGTAGGGAAGCCCAACAGGAATAGCATTCACATGAACTAACAAAGACCCAGCAGCGGCCCACCTGTTTCGTAGTTGTAATCCGATGTATCCTCTCATAAACAAATACCTTACCCAGGCTAATAGTCAACACCCCCAAAATGCCCACAAACACTACGTTCCCTTAAAAAAGGGGCTACTTGGGATTCCATGTTGATTTTGGGGAAGCTTAGGTTTAACACAAAATAACCTATGGTCTGAGCCCATAGTATCCCCCTTAATAACCCCTGTAGTAATCCCCTATATAATGCTCCATATAACCCGCTTTAAGGAGTTTTGACTAATAAACCATGCGAGCAATTTGTGTGGCGCACAAGACGCAAAGCTGCGCGAGCTGACCTTCCAAAAGGGACTTGGCCTCAAGTAGTTACCGTTCCCAAAAATGGTTAAATGCATACTGCAGCGAACCCCACTCTATGGAGGTTAATTAATCAAAGAGCTGATCATCAGCGGTGGGGGTAGAACAAGAGGCGAGTCGGGGAAGCCAATAACAACCCCAAGGACCCAGAAACTCCTAAATCATGAAGGCCCAGACCCTAGGAAACCTACAATTTCAAGTTGGACTAAACCAGAGATCCTGAAGCCTAAACCCCAAACCCAAAGCCCTGAAGCCTAAACCCTAGGCCCTAAACCCTAAACCCGAAGCCCGGGCCTTAAAACCTGAACCTCAAGCCTTGCAGCCTAGGCAAACCTAAAACCTCAACCCCAGGCTCCCGACACATAAGCCAGAAAGCCCTTGGCCCTACATCCCTCGGGGTTTAGGGTTTAGGGTTTAGGGGTCTAGGGTTTAGGGTTCAGGGTTTTAGGGGTTGCACCCTAAGCCACCAAAATCATTTGGAAGCTTTCATGGCAGGCGAAACCTTGAAGTCTCAACCCTGCAGCCCACAATCTTCATCCCCAAACCTTGAATCATGGATTCCGCTACTATCCCCCCCATACTACCCCCTGGTGTAATTCAGCCTAATTAAAGTTAAGTAAGGGGGAACCTTGGGGGTGGGGGGGGGTGGGGGGAGGTGGTAGTATTGGGGGTGTTGAAACCCAGAGCCCCGCAACCCTGAATCCCGTATGCTACATTCCGAAACACTTGAGGGCGAGGTTATATGTGTCATGCATAATCTTGCTTGAAGCCCAATTCTGTGTAAACCCTAAACCCTAAACCGCCCACTGACGACGAGCCTCAACCCTGATCCTGTCTATATCAAGCCGCTTAATTCCACGACCTTCAGCTACCATACAGGGAGCTCACCCCAATATATTGTAATCCTTAGTCTAGACTCCCAGAAGGGGCCCCTAATTTTTGGAAGCCCTACACTCCGACACCTATCTATAACACTTACACAAATCAATACAAGCCCTAATGTTGGGATACCCCCTCGTGTAATCTCGATAGAACCCTTTCACGGTGCCCCTGCTTTTTGGAAGCAGCCAAGACCCTGCAAGCTGAAACCCTAAACCCTATCCTCCTTAAGTAGATAAAATATGGGGGTATATGGGGATCTTATCATAAATACCCAAAGCCGTATTCTATCTACTTCAGGGGGGACTATAACCCTAAACCCTCAACCCTTTTCCTTAAACCCTAGTCCTCAACCCCAAACCCTAAACCCGAAGCAGAAAGCCTCCATGCGGTCCTTTTCCTGACGTTCCTGCAAGTTGCACAAGGGGCCACAGGTTCGGGGTTGGGCGGCTAGGGTTTGGAGTTTGAGATTTAGGTTTTTAGGGGTTTTGGGTTTTGGGTTTGGGGGTTTGGGGCTTGTGACACCTGTATCCATCGGCCTGCCAGAGGAATTCCATGCGGTGGGGGGCGGGGAAATGTTATCGGTGCCGCAAAAGACGCAAAAGACTAGTTGAAAGGGTTCAGGGCTTGGAGTTTAGGCTTCAAGGCTTGAGGGTTCCGCTCTATGAGGCCGCCCTGAGCATATCCCAAGGATATCACATGAAAGATATACCTACTGCTCAACCCCGCACCAAAAGCCCTTGCACCCCAAACCCTAAACCCTAGGCCTAAACCCAAAGCTCTAAACCCTAAACACCAAACTCCCAAACCCTGGCACATATCCTCAAAAAATAGGTTCTGTAGGGTATGGGCCGGGAGTTATACGATTGAGCGTTTAGGGCCTGGGGCACAGTAGACGTACCCCAAGGCAAAATGATCTCAGCCACAGCGTTCAGGGTTTACTGTAGGGTTCAGGGTATCCCTAGTCCTTCAGAAATCCCTACCGAAAACCTTAGCCAAGGGCCGCTTACTTTAAGAAGCCTCGATGTGGGGATTGGAATGGGTCTTGTCAAGGTTTGTGTATGGGTTAGTTCCAGGTATGTATAGTGCGAAACGCTGCTGCCATCTACCATGGCAGAAGAAAGGGTCTCAGGATATTGCGTGGTCGAAACTTGGGCTTGTCCCCACCTGTGATTAATTTGATAATTCAGAGGGTGCTGTTTCAACGGACATTGGCAGAAGGCTGTGACTTTTAAGATTCAATGCTGGCTGCGGGCGCTGTAGGGTGTTGAGCCTTGGGCGCAAACAAACTCAAAGTACGCAACGCTTGAGTAGAGGTAATATTGGGATTATATCGGGGTTATACGGGGATAATGGAAAAGAATGGAAACTACTATAATGGGTTATATAGGGTTTGGGGTTTAGCAACGCTCACAGAAGCTTCACTCCAAAGTCAGGAAACCTCCCAAAAGCGCATCACACCTGGCGAACAATCCTAAACCCTAAACCCTAAACCCCAAATCCTAAACCCTAAACCCTAAACCATGTACTGCTCCTTCACACCGCAAACTTCCAACCCTCAACACCACACACTGAATTGCGAAGACCAAGCCTTACACCCTCAAGCGAGACCTCCGGTGAGAATTTCAGCAGAATGCTGTCGTCGTCCGGGTTATCCTGATGCTCGCCACTCAGAGATCTTGGGGTAATGTAAAGCCACCCATGACCCCTGTGTAATTGCGGGATGAGATTTACACGTACCGGGGGCGAGGTACTTACCAATACCATTACCAGGTCTGTTCAAGGTACCTGTACCATGGTTATAGAAGAAGTCTAAGAGGAGATATGGGTTCCTATCCCTATAAGCCCTAGCTGACTTTTCCGCCTGGAACCCCTTCCCCCAATTAATCCCTATAATTTCTTTACCCTGAGCCCTAAAGCGTAAACGCTAGACCCTAGGCTTCTATAGTACAGAGTTCCAGAATGCCAAACTTTAGCACTAAGCCCCATGAGTCCCCGTAACCCCTTTGGTTTGATGGGGCAGGCTTCGGGCCTAGGACTTCCGGGTTAGCGTTGGATAGGCTTCTAGCTGTTACTTGAACAAAAATTATGCCCCCAAAATGGCCAACGCTAAACCCCAAACCCTACACCCTAAACCTAAATCCTAAATCCTAAACCCCAAACCCTACACCCTCAAGACAAAAATAAACAGAAATTGTATACTTTCACAAGCGGACAGGCAAGCGAGAAATGGTTTGGGAGAGCCTCAAGACAGTCCAAAATAACCAAAAAATGGGTTGGGGACAGCGAAAACGGTTCACTCCAAAACCAGCCCAGGCCTGGTGTGGAGAGCCGAAGCACCTATGCATCAAACTGGGTTTTGGACAAGTTAAAACCAAAAACTCTCTTTACACCAGCCAACCTTCTGCTCTCGTTGTGCACTTCGGAGGTTGACCGGTCCAGACTCGTCAGTTACAGCTCCTTAGCACCGGCCAACCTTTGCTCTCGCTTACAAGGCAGAAAGGTTGGCCGGTGAAAAAACTCATGTCAACAGTTTGTTTTTTTCAACCGGCCAACCTTTTGCTTTTGCTGTACACTTTGGAGGTTGGCCGGTCAACAATCGTCAGCGATAGCTCCTTGGCACCGGCCAACCTTTACTCTTGCTGATAGAGAAGAAAGGTTGGCCAGCGAATCCAAAAAAAACTCGCTCAAGAGTCCGTCAAGACTCCGTCAAAATTCGCCCAAAACTCCGGACATGAACCCTATACAATTTCTATAAACCTAAATCCTAAATCCTAAACCCCAAACCCTACACCCTAAACCTAAATCCTAAACCCCAAACCCTACACCCTAAACCTAAATCCTAAACCCTAAACCATCTGTTGAGGTGCAAGCTTAGCATCTGGTGACTCCCCGGTGAAGGTGCAAACCCTAGACCTGCATCCGTAACCTGAAATCCTACTTGGAGGGTCACGGGGGCTTAGTCAGTAGGTTTAAAATGGGGAAATTTAGGGTTATAGGGCTTCTTAACCTACTTACTAAGTCCCCCTACCCTCCAAGTACCTGTCCATTGTTGGGGCCCTTATTATATTGATATAGACTATCCATAGCTCCTTAGCTCCCCCGAAAAATATGGGTAGATAAGGAGTCAAGAGGCGGGGATGTTTCTAAGCGTTAGGAGAATCTCATGGGTATTAGACTTAGCAAGTAGGGGTTACTATATGACTTATTGGGGGGGATGAGACTAAGTCCCCTGACATTCCAAGAAAACCCTACACTGCCTCAGCATAAGTTTGAGCTTTACGGTTTACATCGGAGGGTGTCAGGTCTAAGGTTGAAGGCGTCATGGGTTGGTAAACCCCAAACCCCTAAACCCTAAACCCCAAAACCTAAACCCCAAACCCTAAACCCTAAACCACCCCAAAACCTTTAAGCCTTCACTCCCAAAGCCATGATCTCCTCAACCCTACCCCCTCCCCCCCAAACCCTTGGCCTAGACCCTAAAACCCTATGAACCCCTAAACATCTTTAGGGTTTAAGGTTCACCTCAACCTCCAGAATGAAGGGACTTGAAAGGGAACCCCAACCAGGGAACCCCAAGAGTATAGTAGCAATATAATAGGTTTAGGTTTTATTTGGGGTTTAGTTAGGGTTTAGGGTTTGGGGTTCAGGGTTTAGTGGGAATATAATACAATATAAGGACCTGGTGTGGGTACATTCCTATTAGACTCCTACCATATTCTTGGGGTTCCCTGTTTTGGGGTTGCCATTCAAGTCCCTGTACAGAAAGACCCCAGGCATTCCCCTCAGTAATCCACTGGTTTCCCCAATGTCGTCATGGCAACTTTTAGGGAGCTCCATGGTTTTGGATCCCTATGCCCTAAACCCTAAACCCTAGTCCCTAAACCCTAAACCTTAAACCCTAAACCCTCAAGCTCATATAAACTTACCATTACGTGGGGTTCCAAAAGTTCCTTAATTTCCAACTTCCAAAGCCAAAAATCCGCCCCCAAACCCTCAGTA
>CAJNIZ010012025.1:79032-101598 GCA_905231905.1 Symbiodinium pilosum | reverse complement strand
TGTCGCTTCTTAATGTTCCCGTCGCTTTACAAGGTGTTGGCCTTCCTTGTCCAGCGGCTATTGAATTCCTTCTAAACGAGTATTGACTGTTGCTCATGTAAACTGCGTAGTTACCGTAGTCACTCGGAACCTACAAACCGGTTCAAGATGTGCTCCCAACGGCTTGCGGGCACCCGCATCTCTGGTCATGCGCAGGGTTTCTCAAAAATGGGGCCTCAGATGCCTCAGGACGCGGATTATAGGAGTCCCGCTCAAGGAGGACCGTGTTGATGACAGAGAACCACCAAATATTCATGATTGTCATCCGCGGCGATATGTAATAGTGGTGAGCCATGTATACAGTAGATGGCCATGATGAAGATGATGCAAACGATGATGATGGTGATGATGACGACAGAAAGGAAAACAGTGTTGGCAATTACCATGACAACTTTACCCAGCATTTCTCAACGCTAGGTAAGTTGGTCGGTATCTCCTTTTAAGACGGAGGACTGCAGAAAACCCTTTATATGAGCCACTGTCTAAACTCCTAGTATCCCCCTTAATAAGCCCAAAAGTTTAGACTATAGCTCATATAGGACCACCTCACCACCATTGAAAGCTCAAGGAGTCAGGATGCAGAGCTGGATCCCACACCAAACGCGCTGCCTCCTGAAGTCCTGCATGGCTCGGGAGGTTCGAAAAGTAGGGGTCCTGCTTAGGGTCCCCATAGTAGGGATTCTAGGAGGTTAGAGCGTAGAAACCCCATTTAATCCGGGCTCGTGCAGATGACTTTAGATATATTTCTTAGTGTCTTCAAAGCCCCATTAATACGAGATCGATTGGCAAGCGCATTGAGGAAGCCAACAGCCATTCAAGCGCAGCCGCTGTCCGCGTAGCTTGCACTGGCGATACCTACCAGAAGCCACTCATACTTAAATTTGGGACGCGGGTGCCCCACTGAACATGCCCAAGTATACCAACTGTCCGAATAGCCCTAAGGACGCTCACAAAGGAGAAGCTGAGAAAAGCCTGCTTGAGCTTAAGCAGCAAGGGTTTACAAACAACGACCGCACTGTCGCGCCTGTGTTGAAGTTGCTCTTAAGGAGTTTAGATGACGAAGAATGTGGCTTCCTTTAAGCGGCAACCTAGTACTAGTGCAAGTTCCTTCAAAACAACCCAGGAGTGTAAGCTAGTGCGCTCAGAGCTCTGAATCCATCACTGAGGTTTGGGGCTAGCATTCAACATATTCTAAGACATGTTTATGGGTCCCACCTAGCAGATGCAACTGGCGTCCGAGCACGTCTGGAATGAATGATTTGAACAGGAACTTGGGTGGATGCATGTAATGCAGACAGGCGGGGCACACGTGAATTTGATTCTCCATGTCTGTGAGAACCATTCACAACATGTCGTTCCTTGCAGCTGAAATCCGTTTCAATGTCGTATAGACCCCAATTTTCTCATGTAGGCTGCGGGTCCTTCAACCTGCCTCGTGAGGTTCCGGAGAATCCTTCGCTGGCATAGCTGTGGGTGGCTTTGGATTCAGGTCCCACCCCGAGATATGTTGGATACCCCAAGTAGCCAGCTAGTTATCAGCTCTATGAGAAGAGCCCTTGCGAAATATAGACCCTATAATCCATGAGGACAAACCCCATGATCCTTGTAACTCCTATATAGCCACAGGATTCCTCTGACTACCCGTATGTTGAGAACACACACAAACACTCACAAACCCTTCCCAAATAATTGCGTTGAATCTCCATACCTTTAGGTCCCCCCCTGACCCCGAAACCATAAACTCCAGCGCTCGTCCCTAGCAGAACCCTCCTTGTACCCCTTAGATAGTGGTATATCCCTAATAGTTGGTATCCAAGGTATATAGACTGTAGATGGAAGGTCCATGTACATAAAACTTATACCCCAAGCCCTGCATCAACAAACCCAAACGAAGACCAGGCTTCAGAGCTTGTTGTTCAAACTTCTGGTCCAGGAAGCTTCCTTCGTAAGCAAAGGCCCTCTCATGGGTTTTGGGTAAACGATCAAGTAGGGGTACCTTGAGAAATATTGAGGATGTATGTATGGCCCACCCTGAAGAGTTAATAGGGATTCTTGAGACTGCAGCTGGCATCCGCTTGTTGACTGGGTGCATGCAGTAGAGCGTGAGGAGTCATGTGGGGGTTGAATTGTGGACTTGTGCTTACTTTCAACATCTAGTCCACTGAAGTAGCATGACAAAGTAGGAAGGGAATTTCTATTATCAGCGTAGGGTGGTTGGGGGATTCTGCTTAGGGCAACAGGGCTATACAGGAATGATATCAAGATGACAGCAAAACTTGGGGGTTGTGCGGAGATTGCAAACTAACTATCTACGTAACAGCGCTGTGCAGGCTCCATTTGGCTATACAGGTCTTGCACAGGTTTGCCTTCATCCCCCAAGCCGCCCAAGCCCTTGCCCTACAGTTTTCTGACCGCGCGGCGGATGGCATCCCGGTCTACAGATTCCATGGCAATCCACCCGGAAGATCCCTTCCGGAGAGGTGTTTGCTGGTTCTTCGTGCTGCAGGCGTGGCTCCTTCTAATACGCATCTCTTGCAGGTGCGCGAAAATGATAGACATGACTACGCCTTATACTACGGGCCCTTTATGAAGGCCGAAAAGCCATGGTAAGCATCAATACTGCCACCACAGGAGGAACCACATTTGAACATTCAAAGGTTAAATGTTTTGCAGAAATTGGTCAGGTATCATCTTGCCAAGCGCAGTGACAAATATGAAGCTACGAGATGTACTGAGCTTTTGCACTTTTGGTAAGCAAGGATTCGTCAACAGTGGATTTGTTCAGGATTTTGTGTGTCATGTGTGTGCGTCACTTGGAGGAAGCTGGTCTTCAGTAACTAACGAGGGTTGAAAGACAAGCGCATATCAAACCAATGACCAAGTAGGAAGCCATCAGCGCTCTTCTTCGCAGGACGCTGTTTCCAACGTCTCAAGCCGGAACATTGAGGATTGGAAGGTCGTAGCTCAGAACCTAAAGTGGGCTCTATCTATATATATGTATATATATATATATATCAGGAAAATACTTAAACGCCTCCTCAGCCAAAAGCATGGTGCTGCTAACCCGGGCATTTCACACGTGCTCACCACCACGTGTTTGTTCAGTGTGCTTGCATGTATTTACCATGGCCACTACTGCTCTTAGCTTTTCATTGCAGCTGTCCGTATTGCGCTTTTCAAGGTTTCCTTGACAACGACTCTGAACCCACTAGTCTGCTACTAAGTTACTACTATGATTCCGTTAGGCCTTTCGTTCCCATGCAGATTCAGACGCACGTTTTTCAATCAGCGCTCCGCAAGTCTCGAGGCGGCCCCCATTGTAGCAGATATGAAATGCCTGCTCGCCAGCCAGGCAAGGAACACACGGGGAATATCTCAGGACTGCATCGCAGGTTATACGGGATGTATGCACAAGAGCAGTAACAAGGAGCGGCAATCAGATTCTTACAGGCTTCTATGTGAAGCGAAGCCCTCGTGAGGTTCGTGCAGAAATGTATGAGCAAGTCTTGAGGTCCTCTACCGTAATCCAGGTCGAAAGCACACTCCCAGGTGTGATTTTAAAGTGCAGCTGTGCTGTGAGCGTCTCGTGTTCGCCTCCCTTGATGTTAGGAGTTCCACTGCGGCTGCCATCTGGTCCGGGGCAGGAAGACAACACATTGGGCAATGCCCCTATTCCGGCAAGAATTCTTATCATTTGCCTTGCAGCGCTGCCCCAAGAGTTCACGCTGATGATTGTACTGATGTCTGGGCTATGTCCAGAGGAGCTGTAAGGATGCGTGCTAGATGGCATGACAGGCCAGACATGAAGACGGGCACTTCGCAAAAGTCATGCCAACCGAAAAAGAGTCCTGTCTGTGTGCAAACTGTCAGTATATCATGTTGGACAGTACAGGGAATGTTTAAATATTGAGAGCCCTCCACGCAGACCCAAAACATGGAACTGGATTCCGACAGGACTCATCCCAAAGGGTCCATGTAGGTATATGGTATATACTTAGGGCCCAAAGGGGTTCCCATATACCTACTTTAAGGCCCAAGTATAACCCATATAGCTACATGGACCCTTTGGGAACTCCACATCCAACCCTGCTGCGCCTGCGCTTCCCACGAACATCACAGGTCTGCTGTCGCTGCCTTCAATTCGACGCACGGATTCGTGCAGTAGGTCCCGATAAAACTGGAAAGTCGGGGTAGCTTAGCCAGCAGAAGCAGCCGTAAGGTTTTCTTGGGACAGCTCTCTTCTATGATAATTACTGTGGAATGTCTTAAGAGGTCTTGAAAGTTCCATGTTTCAGCGGCTCCAGATCTGGGGATAAATAGGCTGAGCCATGAAGGAACCTTAGTGGCAGATGACTTCCTTGTGCATGCTCTCTGCCATCCCTTGGCAAATTCATCGCAATTAGTGCGAGAGCATCTCCTAAATCCTCCGTGCAGCTCCGCATCGGGAACCGCTCTTGGAAGCCCTTGAGACCATCCCTGTACAAGACAGGGAAGAATCTGCCTTCAAAGATACCCCTCCCTCACTCACAAACACACTCACCAATTTAATTACAGTAGAAGTGTAGTCTTTAAAGCAATTCTATGGAGGATGTATAGAAACTCTTACGGCTCCGATCATCCCCCCCCTCAAGAAAGAAGACATGCCAACGCGTGCACTCCCCAAACATCTACGACCTCAAGCCCCAGACCACTCAAAAACCGCAGTATTCCATGAACACCAAAACCCTAAACCCAAGACCCAAAACCCATAAGCTCCTAACCCCCCTAAAAACTACCAAGCCGCACACCCTAAAGCCCTGAACCCCCAAAAGCCAAAATAATTCCTGCGCCCATAAACCCCCCCAACCCAGGGTACAGGGTCTAGGGTTTAGGGCCCTATACTAAATGGTAGTTTCCCAAAAGAAGGGGAACCAAATATAGACCCCAAAATATTATAGTCCTTATTATGGGGACCCCCAAAAGGGTACCCCTAATTTTGGGAAACTCCCAAATCATCCAACCCAAAACCCTGTCAGCCGGCCTTACTTTGCAGCCACTGATCCTTTGGTTTCCGCAGGAGGGTGAGGAGCGAACCTTGGACACGGTGATCCAACCTTATTGGCAGCGTAGCGTCACTTCGAATTTTGTGGCTCAGGGTTTACTTTGGGTTGCAAGTCTTTAGGGCTTAGGGTTGAGGGTTCAGATCCTTGAGCCTTGAGCTCAGGGTTTTCTGGGCTTTACGTCTAGAGTCTAGAGTTTAGGTGGTCCTTCCCTGGAAACCTTGCAGTGGCTGAAACATGCAATCGATGGGGATTCCGCTCTAATTGGGGGTGTAGGAAGGCTGTTACGCAATGAGCAGGGGCTCCCGATTTTGAGAATGTCCAGGAATGTAGGGAGCTGTGGGAGTCGGGCAGACAAAACTCTATGTGCTAGGTCCATGTAACTCCGACAAAATTTCTACGCAGTCCCTCCGCAACCCATATACGCCATGCTCTAGCTGCAAAATCACACCACAACAGTCCTTGAATAATCCCGAATTTAGACATCTTAGGAGACGCAGACTTACGCTCTACACTGTTATCCACTTCACTGCTTCATAAGTTACAGGGGAAACAGCCAGGCCACTTCGAGGCATCTGAAGCCGTGAGAAGGCCCTGCTCCTTGCTAGATGGGGGTCGCTTCCGAAAATCAGGGATACCCCAAAAATGCAACAATTTGTGGGGACTATAGCTGGATGTCCAGGGCTCTTGACCAGGATCAAGAGCAACTCTTAGGTTGAAGGCTTGCATGGGGTCTTCTCAACGCAGCTGTGGCAGTTTTGTGGATCTTTGGGGTTTGCGGTGAGCATAAGGGGTGCTAGTGGTCCTAGTCAAAGATTGCGCAGGGATTGCATTGAGAGCTCCCATGCAAACGTCACGGACTGTAAGGGTTAAGCCTTGGAGTAGAATCTGGTGGTTCACGTGGAGATGACAGTATGACTTCCTCAGCAAAGCCTTGAACAGGAGTTACGAGGATTGCAAAGGGAGGTACCGATTGCAGCAGCATGGGCCTGACCTCCGTTCCGGCATGCCTGAGGGTGAGGGTTTGGGGTTCTATATGAAGGCATCAGGATTCGATAGTAGCCGTTTTGGAGATTTTGAGCTCAAGCTTCCAACACGAGCAAGTCAGCCCAGCACGTTTTTTCAGCAGCCTACCTGTAGAGATCTGGCATGTTAGAATTACGGTACATGTAGCCCGGGCTATGGGTTCCTGTATTGAAAGCTGAACCTGCAAAAAGGAGAGGACAGATCAGGCCAAAGAACCTAGCATTCAAGTATCCTGGCTTCCCACTGCTACCCGAATTCCTCCCGTAATTGTAACTCATTTGAGGATGACCTTGAGCCCAGTTAAGGTTAACTGAGGGGTGACCTAGGGGTAGTATAGAGGGGCGATAGGGTAACCTCTCACAGTAGAAAGATGGACTGACTTTGTCTTGCTGGAGTTGAGAAGGGTTAGTGTTGCCAAAATCTTCTCCGCACGTTTCAATCTCAACATTGTTATGTCTGTATGGGTTGCTCTGACATCACCACTTTTTAGCCAGCCTAGTATATGGCTTGAGCTCTACATGCTACCAACTCCCTGGCGCACATACGAAACAGCACTCTAAACCCTGAACCTTAAGCCAATCCCTCTCAACCCCAAAGCATTAAACCTTGGCTGGAACCCTATGTTCTACACCCTAAACTCTAGAACCTACTCTTTCACCTCTAAACCCTAAACCCCAGAGCCTCAACCCTGGGGTCCTTGAGCTCGGCTACCTCATCTAGCTGCTCCTGCTGTCAGACAACTACAAGATAGCTAAGGGGTACATAGGGATATAGGGATGTATAGGAATAGAGGGGTACAAAAGGCTATAGGTACATACCACAACATAGGGGTCTATAGGGAGATATAAGGGCATAGGTGTATATAGGGACGTGTGGACATAAGGAGTAATATGTTCTTCAGGTCCACATGTTGTACCCCGGGCTATACTTGAGGAACCTAAGCCCATAAACCTCACCCCCACCGAAGCCACTTAAAAACCTGCCTGACCTTACTATACCAAACTACCAGATTTTTCAGGGATTCCAAGAGTGTAGGAGCAATTCGTGTCATGCAGGATTGTTAGGATCAACAGCTATTAGCCTGCTCTCCACAAGGCTGCAGTTCGCAAACCTAACATCAAACACCACAGTATGAGATCTGCCTACCCTTATGTACTTGCGACCTGAAAGACACTAAATTCTCCCACAACCCGAACCTTGGGGCTCCAAGGAGGCACTTCTTTTGACTTCAGACCCCGAGACGCCCAATCTTTTGAGGCTTGGGAGCGGGGTAAACCCGGGCTCCCTCCAGTTCCTCCAAAACCCGAAACCGCATCTCTTATGTTATACTATGGTACATAATAGTATATCATAGTATATTATAGTATATGTATATTATAGTATATTATCGTATATTAGAAGATATTATGGTACATTATGGTCTTCTGCACTCCTGTAGCAGCTTTCGGGCAAGCATCTCTGTCCTTTGCGGTGCAAGGATTTTGGATGGGTTTTAGGTTTAGGGTGCTCGGGTATGGACTTATGGGATATCTGAGATTTCTGGGTGCAAACAGAGTTCATAGCAAAGGTTTGTTGGGATCGACCACAGAAGAATCCTGCGCATGAGTCTTTCAGTGCTGCATAGAGTTTACAACTACCACCTTTATTGAAATCCTAACTTGACGTCTTCACATGGATCCCCCAAGTACCCTCCATAGGGCCCAACAATCCAGAAGTAGGACTTGCATAATAGACCCCAATTTGGCCCTTCCCTTATATCCCTTAGACCGGGCCTGGCCAAAGTCACGAGATTTTCCGGCAGCGTTTGCAGAAGCCTTGTGGCCTTCAGCTGGTGTTGAGGGTGGCAGGCGGAGAGAGACCCCCAAAAGGGGGTTGTATAGGGATATATGATGCATAGGGCAATGGAGAAAAGATAATGGAAACGGTTACATCATGTAGAAAATTTAGGGTCTAGGGCACAGGGTTAAGAACAACACCACACCCCACCCCTAAGAGTAAACTCTCATGAAGAGGTGTCTTTTTTATTAGGGAGTAGGGGATAAGTCATCGCAGGGAAGACTGGAGGTGCCATCATCTGGGCAACTCAGTTCGGGTTTAGAGCTTAGTATAGGCTTTATCGTTTGTCTTGCTGTTACGGCCCCAAGTATCTGTCCCCACCAAGACGTCCCAAAGCTCGAAAAATTCTTGGAGCTCCGCTGCAAAGCCCCCTTCGCACTGAACAACTATTCGGGGGATGTTTACTATTAGGGATGATGGGGTTAGGGGGTGGAGGATTCTGACCCTGAATAAGATGGTAGTTTCCACTATCTTTTCCATTTCTCCAGATACCCCTATCTAACCCCCAAGGTTCAAATCTAATCCTTGTCATTGCACAGATCAGGTATCTAATGTGTTTTAGCAGACTACGCAATAAGAATTGGGTTTAGGGTTTAGGCTTGAACACTGCTGTACGTAGCATGCAACCCTAAACCCTGAACCCTGACCCCTGCCTTGTTACAACGGGATAGTCCACTGCTTGCAACTCTAATGGCTCCCTTGCAAACCATAGAGGTTCATCAGTCTAATCATGGCCAGTTCTAATCCCATCCCCTACTATAAAACAGCAGAAAGCCCCACCCCGTAACATAACATGTTCCCATTTTGGTATGCTTTAGGATATGTATATCGCGGATATTTATCTAGCATGTATTTGATATGAGGGCGGGATTGCTAGAATGCCACTTCGAGCACATTAGGCTTGGGATGTGACGACTGCGGATCTCTAAGGGAAAAGGGCAAAGCAGACTTGCCAAAACGACGATCGGGACTGTTCTTGTGCACGATCTATGAAAGACTACAATAGAGATGGTTTGCCTTTCTGTCCATATGTTTTATGTAGTTGCTGCATTTAGATGCTTAATTTCCAAGGTCCCCATGTTGCGAATGCACCGAGAGCAAATGGGAAGAATGCCGGTTCTACTGTTGGGAATGCTGGCTGTCAGCACGGGAATGGAAGTTCGCTCCATTATCTGCAGCCATGAGCTTCAGTACGTCTTAGCTGTCAGCAAAATAGATGGAAGCCACATTCCAGTTCATGGACCTCCAGGACTTCAGCCGTGCTTTCCGCAGCCACAAGGTCCTGTACCTGCTGGCTGTTTTCATAATTTGGTTTTTGGCCACTGCTGGAAGCAAGCCCAATTTGAGGCGAGAAAGGGTCAGAGAACGAGTTTTTGCCAAGTGCTCATCTATGGGGGGTCTTGTTGGCAGGTGCCTCAGTCCTTTGATTTTGCCCCTCGAAATACCTAGTCCTGATCAAGGAGCATTTTGGGCTTCGGAGCCTCTCGTGTCAGAAGAAGTGCCCTCAAGTGCTTCCGTCAAGTTGTTGCCTTCAGTTGAGTAATATAACCCCCATATGTACCTATCTATATATACATATATGGTAATACCTATATATATACATATAGATATAGATATACTATAGTAGTTTCCATTTTCTTTCCATTATTCCCTATAATATAACCCCGAGGGATATTAGGCGGGTCCACCAAGCTGCTCTCCATCTTCTACATTGGGGTTATATTGAGGTTATATTAAGGGATAATGGAAAATGAAATGGAAACTACTAGAATGGGTTATATAGGGTTTTATATTGGGGTTTATAGAAGCTGCTCTTCATCTTCTACAGCGGTATGAAAGATCTCCTCACCAACATGCTGTGCTGTTTATCTTTGTGTTGTGTAAGGGCTGGTTGTCCTCTGTGACAAGATCTTTGGAGTGTCTCATCTCATTTGAGGAGAGGTTTGTTTGGAGGACCTAGCACATCGTTCGCTTTCATTTGAGAAGCCCGTCTGATGTTGATGCAGAAAGGTGTTAATTGCAAGCTGAAAGGTCGAAAGTTGACCTGCGAGTACTGGATCTAGGCTATATTCTCCACTCTATACCCTAAAATCTAAACCCTTAACCCTATTCCCACTTTGCTACTTTCCCAAAACAGGGGGACCCCAATATAGACACAAAAATACTACAGTCCTTAAATGGTACCCCTAATTTTGGGAACCCCCAGTTAGGCCAGCATGCAGGCCTGCAGACCCTTAACCCTAAACCCTTAACCCTATTCTGAATATGGGTCAGCTAGCAGGCCCTCAGCAAGCAGGGCAGGCTACCTCCACACTATCATTGTGGAAGAAGCCTTGAGCAAGTCAGTCATGATTTCAGGGAGTCATAGGGGTAACATGGGGGGTTACACCAGGGTAATATAGGGATGACTGTAGAGGCAGTATAATGGGGATGAATGTAGGGAGAATACAAGGGCAACGTAGGGCGTAGTGTCGGAGCAATGTCGGGGGTTGGAGATGTGGAATGCTCTTGCCTTCATGTGCGCGCGTCCGGTAAAGCACCGTGTTGGACGGAGACAACATGAGCGCGTCACTGTTTTACGTACCTCGTAGCTGGGGAGCAAGACTTACTTGCATCTCTGCTTCGTTGGTCCTGGCGCTACTTTCACTTGCCCCCCTTCCGGTTAGGAGCGGTGTCCTGACAACTCATGTTCAGTTTCCATCTTTGCTTGGGGGAAGGTAGCAGAGTTTTAGTCTGTGGCCCTTGCTCCTGTCTTCTAAGTCCAATGTTGAGGCAACAGCCCGCAACTGCATATGATCTCTAGCCTATACTCCTTCAAGGGGGTTATCTTGGGGGTCTCTACAGGGAAGTATTGTTAGAGGTTATGAAGGGGGATACTAGTTGCTAGTTTAGGCTATAGCTTATATGACAGGGATTGCCCGGGGGTAACCCCAAACCCGAGCGCAAGAAAATGCCACAGGCACAGAAACCTTCTCTGAGGTCTGTAGTTTCAAACTACTCTCATTAGCTCACCTGAAGTCTATACAACAAAGCTCCAATGCAGGAGCTTCCTGGAGACTCTGCGTCCCATTCTACAAAAGTCTTCTCAAGGCAAATGCGGTGATCCTTTTTGAAGCCATTTACGCGGCCCCAACGTTCAGAGCGTGATGTGAGAAGAAGAACCATGGCACCACAGTAAGTGTAGCAAGCAAGCGTTAGCAAACTACAAGAAAGTTGAGAAAGCTTCCTCCCATATACTCTTACAGTTCTTCAGCGTGACGTACTTAAACGAAATCGGCTCTTCAATGGCAAGCAACGGGGTAGTTCCTCTCTGGCATTGCGGTGAGCTTCGAGAAACGAAAGCACCTGAGGTCATTTCGGCCACTCAGCACTCAGAACATCACTGGAGGCGGAGATGTAGGCGGAGGTGGAGGCGGTGGCGGCGGAGATTGACCAGAAGCAGCGCAAACCGAACGGCAAGATGAACATTTTCCCAGGGGAGAAGGGACAGGGAATTCTGACGGGCCTTATCCAGCCTCAATATCCAGCTTGCCGCGATTTGTGCCAGCTCTAAACGCCCCAGTGCCCAAACAGGATATGTGTAGGCCCTAAGTACTTGGGGCCTTTTCTACATCCTCTGTAGGTACTTGGAACTTCAGGGACTTATTCTTTCTCCTGGCACCACGCAAACTCATAGGCCCTGGAGTGGCTGAACTTCAGAGAACTGCTCAATTCCACCAAAAAACATATGGGTTGTTCTCGAAACTATGGGCCCCTTTTGGTTCTAGGTTGCATTACGGCACCTAATATCTAGGGGTACCAAAAAGGGACTCCAATTTCAGGAACTACCCATATGCAGTTCTACATCTGCTGAATCTAACAACATGGCACCTGCCAGTACCAATAATAATCTCAGCTTCTGGAAAGGAACTCTGCTTGGATATCTGCTTTAATTTCTTTGTCCACCACTTCCCGGACATGGCATGCATGCAGGCCCAGTCGGAGATAAACCGGTCAGGAGTACTGTTTGCGAAAGTATTCATAGTAATCATCCTAATCCTGACACTAATAACAAGAGAATAATAAGATATGGGTGTTTCTCAAAACAATCCATTCTAATCACCAATAGGGACCTGTATAGTTCCCTGGCGTCTCTCAGGACCCTTAATAGGAGAAACTTCCATATGATATTGTGTGTGTGCAGAGCCGCCGGCTCTTTTCCCACGCTTTAAGCCTCACAAGTCTGAACAGAGTTGAAGCTGCATCAAGACTTCAACAATGCACTACACCCTAAACCTAAGCCCTAAACGATAAACCCAAAACCAAGGTAGCATCCTGGCAGCTGTCCTCACAGCCCCTCCCCCCTGAGTCCACACTGAGGCGGGCACACAGTATGACTTCTGCATGGTCTCGTCCATGCTGTATTCACCCGCCAAGCGAGACAAACTGGTTTTCGGCGCCCTTAGGAAGTGAATCGCTTGAAAGTCGCAGGTGGCAGCGCAGCGGTAACGAAGGCATCTGAATGCTCGTCTGGCGGTGTCAGTTGCGATGGCCCGGGCGGCCGTTGTGGCAGATGAGTTCATAATGACTGTACGGGAAGACTGGAGGATCATGAATCATGCATAGACCACATGTGAATCGCATCGAGAACCTGAAATGAGAGTCGACATGATGAGGGCGCGCATATTCAATGTAGGTGCTGCATTACAGGCAGGACGAAGGCTCGCAGTCGCCGTGATTCATGTTCATGATCAGGTGATCAGAGCGCACAATGCCGACACGGCCAACCAGTTAGAAATGTATAGAATTAGGTCCTTCGGCTTGCCGATATCTTGCCCCCCAGTCGGCAAACTAAGGTCATGCAGGCAGGCAAGAAGGGACTTCTACCGTAACAAGCTGCACTAGTTTCCTGTGGCTCTGGGGAGTCATCTTTCGCCACTGCACTTGGCAGCGGGTCCAGCTTACTTCAGAAAACTGGAAGACAGAATTCGGAACCTACAAATATCGGTGCGCCGACCTACTTGTCATCACTAGCTTCAACCAGCATGGAGAACTCTCCACCTTTTACTTGCTTCAAGCCCTAGGGCTCCATGTCTATAAATATGACGTACATTGGGCTATTTGGAGCTTAGGGGAGGGATCAGGGCAACTCCATAGCTTGACCAAGTGGCTCCAGAGCTTCACGGATAAACGCCCAGTCCTGATGAATCGGTCCAGACATAGGATGAAACCACTGTATAAACAAATAAACAAATATATATATATATACGAATACCTGCGGCAGATGTTCCCGGTGCTGCAGATTTGAAGAGTCTAGGACACTGGAGCAAGCAAATTCTGATTGAGATTTCTATGGAGTTTTCCAGAATTTCGTGTGGGCCTACAAAAATGAGGGTTCGGAATAGGTCCAATGCAGGCATTCTTTGATATACTTATCTCACTCAAGCGCGAGGATCGCGATTTGTCATGCAGCCCCGAAAACCCTGCACCCCAGCATGACCTCAAGCGAGCTGCGACCATTTCAGCTTCCCGGACGTAAAATTCAAGCACAAATACGTGTTGAGCAAAACTCCGCGGGTTAAAATTCTTCAACACCATGCAACTTTATGGGTCACCGATGACTGAGTCATGAAGTTCTAGCGGCTGAGCTATGTGCACGGCCAAGTTGTGGAGTCTCTGCTAGACTGCTGTGAGAGCACAGGCAGCATCCACCCTGGCAGCCTGGCTACTGACCAGACCAATAATCAATTACTTGATGTCTAGCTCGCTTTGCTCACTGAGAAATTCGCATGTGAGCCCAGACGAAGACATGAACCCCCTAAACCCTGCAACCCCTAACCACCTAAACCCTAAACCACCTAAACCCTAAGCCACTAAACCCCTAAACCCTAAGCCACTAGACCCCTAAACCCATTGCTTGCCAGGCTGCTGCGAGGATCCTCAGCTTCTTTGCAGTTTAACGGGCTCAAGGAGGTGTGGGTTTAGGATTTAAGGTTTAGGGTTCAGGGTCTAGAGTTTAGGGTTCAGGGTTAGGGATAGAGTATATACTTAGGGCGCAAATGTTGGGAAAGCCAGGAACTCCTTGCCAAGAAAAGCATTGCGTATCTTGCGGGGGTAACATCAAAGGCTATTTTCAAGTTTGTATATATATATATATTTAGATATAGTATGCAACTGTTAATGAGTGGAGGCGGTACCCAAATTTTAGCCACGATGAAGAGGCTCTCCTTAGAGTAGGCATGTTGCAGCTGCCGCCCCTCGTGCAGCAAATTCTGACTATCTGAAACTTTATCAGCTGCGCATCTCTGACGAGCTGTCCATGGCCACATCCACCGAGTTCAGAAGCAGCCTCCAGCCAAGCATCATGAAAACCTACATCTGCGGCCCACACCCCAGCGGCTCAATAAAGGATGATTGCGTACTTACAAAGGGGAATAGCCCTGATGAGGGCGTTGTTCGAAGGAGGTGTGAGATGAAGTGAGAGTCAGAGGAGTAGATGTGTAACGTCGAGAGTTGGGTGATGCCAGGCATTAGGACACTTCCCAGTAGATGAGGCCGCATGAAGGCTACTTCTTCTTCCTGGAAAAGGACATGATTCATGAAATTCACAGGTCATATGGGGATTATTCCGGGATTATGTATTTGCTATGGCAGGTAATTGCGTCTGGTTTTGTTGTAAACATTGGCACTTAACATTCTGAAGTCCCACGCTACATCTCTATTCGAGTAGGAACCATTCTGCCATGTCTTACCCTCCGATGCAAGGACCAAGAATCCTTACTAAAAGAGTACTCTACAGCCCTAAACACCTAAAACAGCACCCAAATCCTGATGTACGGGGTTTTGTCGTGATGTTTTCAGGGTTACTGTTATAGCTGTGCTAGTCCTCCTTAATTAACAAGGAATTCCCCAAAACCATAATAACTCACCATTTTCCCCATATTCCATCTACTTAAGGGGAACTATATGAGCTGTAGTCTAAAATCCTAGTATCCCCTTAATAACCCCTACAACAGTCTCCTACATAGCCCCCTACGTGATCCCTCTTGTAAAGAGTTAGACAATAGCTCTTATCACGACACAAGCGCAGAGAGAACCTGGCGGATTGAGAAGTCCGCGGCAAAATGCCTTGGGTGACATGCTGCCCTTTGTGGAACCATGTTGCCAGGCCAGGTAGCCCCAGGATGTGCGTATACACGCATGGGGGTCTCCCAAAATGGGGGGTAATTAGGGGTACCATAACATAATGGGGTCTGTATTGAGGTTCCCCTTTTAGGGAAACTACCGTAACTAAGAAGCAACATCATCCTTGTCTGTTTGGGGTACCCTATACCATGCTCACACCAAGCGCCTGGACCATGATATCTTATTCCTGTAGTTTTTGTTTACATCTTTTTGCAAGGCTAAAGTATTTAGCTGTGAGAGTCCGCACCTTCTTGGATGGGGCTCAGCGTTTCAAGGCGCAATTGTGTACCTCAGGCTTAATCTAGCCGTGAATCTGAAATACACTTTAAATCCGAGTAGTCACCAGCTGCAGTGGATGTTTAAATTGAGTCGCTTCTTCCCCCTTAACCCTAAACCCTAAGTACTTCTGGGGCCTATGTCCAACCGGATTCTATGCACCAGGACACTCACTCAGATAGGGGTATATAGTTCGTAATAGCGGGTATTTAGGGTATACAGAGGGTAGATGGATGGTCTAGGCACACCATCCTTACAATCAGCGCTATGTCGGCTATGTCTTTGCAACTCCGTCACTGGAGGCCCCCTCGAAGTATATACTCTAAACACAAAAACTCTGTGCCGTTGCTTGAGCAGGCAGGGGTGCACGGGTCAGAGGGACCAACAACAAGGATTATGTAGGGACTATTATTTGGATATAATCTCCCATTCCAAGCCAAAATCCAGGTACATAAAGCATACCGACCTTCACATGTCTGACTCCCAAGCTGTACAGATGAAGGCGAGCTGGAGTTTTTCAAACATCTGAATCAGCCTTTTGAAGGTCCACGCACGGTTCTCAGTGGAGTTTGACATCTGGGAAGGCGCCAGAAGTTATCCTAACCGTAAGCCCCACCTGCAACAACTCATGAACCTCTTAGCATCTGTCTGCGTCTGAGGGGCTCTTGCGGATGGCAGACCAGTAGTGGTTCTTCACCTGAATCTGCGCCAAAGTTGTGATCCCTGTTGGTGGGTCGCTAGGCATGATTTTGGTTTCATAGGTGCCTTGAGGATCAACCAGTTTTTGCGCGTGCCTCTGCATGTGAGTTATGAGAGTCAGGGTCGTAAGTATAGAGGATGAAACACAGGGTTTGGTGGTGAAGGTTGGCCTTTGCGCTGATAAAAAAGGTTGCGGCATAGGAAAGATTTCGAATTAGCACTAACCACTGCCTTCGTCAGAGGGAAAGGTCTCGTGGGAACCTGAACCGCAATCCTTCGGACATTTACGAAGTAAATTCATGAGGCTTGGGAATCCGCTAGCACCAAGTTTGGTTTGAAGAGCACGATGCCCATCTCGGTCGTTATTATCACACTCATTCCTCTTCTAGGTGCGATCGGAGGGACCTCAACTTCAGAAAATGGTCAAGGGGAGGCTTCCAACAAGAATGCTCCATGCCCACGCCGTAATACTCCTCGTGCCCCTGCAAAGGTTCACAACTTTGCGAATGGTTCTGTGGGGCGGCTATGACTTTGGCAATGCATGGGCTGAGGGAGACTAAACAAGGGCCACGAAGGGAGTCTCTATCTCATCGGGCCTGCTGTGTTCTTTTTATGTCAGGATCCTTCTTTCTACACAAAGCAGCCTGTCTCTTCGCGAATGTCAGAAAGTCCTGCGTTCAAAAAGCCTCCACCCTCAACCGCTATAAGCCCCGAACAATCTCTGTGAGGCACCAGAAACCTTAGGAAACTCTGCATTTGAAAAATCTGAAGCCGCCATCCTCGCCTAAGGCATTGAGCAAAATGTAGTTGAGTAGGGAAATGAAGGGAGGTGGCCGTGTAGCCCCTGTAGCAATCCACTCAGCTGTGACAAAGATCATACTTCTCAACCGGATTCAACTAATGGTAAGAAGTAACTAGTGTCATTTACTGGTGAGTCCTACTGAATTCATTATGGGCACTCGCATGGGAATTTCTTTAGGCATCAAGTAGTGACCCGTTAACCCCTCAACCAAATCCTAAAACATGTAGAGGCCTAAGTGCATTGAACATGGGGCATATGGGGATCCAAAGTCATATTCTTTCTAATTAAGGGGGACTATAAATTCAAGAACCGCTCTAGGAGCTCTGAGGGCAGCGCCACGTTCAAGAAGGCCTCCCTGTAAGCCTGTGCAGTCTCGCTGCCGGCCTCCCCAGACACCTGGCATCTTACAGTCAAAGCTGTAGGGTCTAGGGTTTAGGGTCTAGGGTTTAAGGTTTAGGGTTTAGGTACATGTAGATACGCTTGGTCCTGCACCCACCCATTAACCGTCTATAATCGCGGTCATATTAAGGGCTGTACATGATTGTATTATAAATGTTATCCAAGTGTTAATGAGTGGGGGCAGGACCCAAAAGATACACACATATGCCTTTCTTGTGCGCGCCTGTGCATTTAGTTTTGCATATACACATACGCAAGTACATACACATTGCACATTTATGTGCTTGCACTCATACATATACTCATACACATATATACAAAGACACAACTACACACGCACATGTACATACAAACATATAAACATAAACATCTTTACACATATATGCATATGTACATCTAAACATATATACATATGTATGTATGTACATATATACATGTATAAATATACACACATATACCCATACATGCACACTCATGTATGCTAAAAGAGTGCATGCGTGTATGCAAATGTGCATATGTAGACAAGCACACACACATATACATATATATATATATAGGTACAAAAATGTATATATAGATATACATACGCACGCATGTGTATGCTGTTCACCCGCGCACAGAAAGAACATGTGCAAAGCATAAGAAGGTTCGACCGTGCAGTGAGAGAAAACTTGTTGTGAAGGAGGCTTGAGGAGATCAGCTGGAAGCAGGAACCACGTTAGAGTTGACGAGATTTATCTGTTGCCGCATGGGCAACTCAACGAAGCCTTAGCCACCTGTGACGGCACTGCTAGCGTACATAGTACATACTGGCTTGTCCCAACTCTTCAAAGGTACAGGTAGCATTTACTGGTATCAAATATGTCACCCAGCAAAGTTTGGCTACCATGTGAACCTTGAACAATGGGGACAAATGTTGAAACATAAAGAGTGAGGGTGTTATGCTGTCTTGGAGTCTGCATTTCGCCGCCGTGGCTTTCAGCAGGATGTTGGGCTTAACCTACAAAATCGACCCCTTGCTTCTATTTAAGCGTTGTTTTGCCATGGAGCTGTAAATGTTCCCAACCTTGTAAGCCCGGAGCCAGCCCCAACCCTCTAAACCCTCAACTCCTACACTGCTCACACCCCTGGGCTGTTCTAAGCCAACCTAAAGCCTGAACCCCGAAAAGACCTCAAAAGATGTCAAACAAGCCCTAAGCCCTTTACAGGCTCAGAGTTTGGGGATGGGTGTTTGGTCTCAAGCCCTCAGCCCTAAGCCCCTGAAACCTCTAAGCCTTCCCAACATCGGATGCCTCTTCGGTAACTTCCTGCGACAGGGCGGGCACCATCTGCTTCAAGATCGCCTTCAAGGTTCCAGCCAGTACACATATATATATATGTAACGAAACGTATACATATTGTGTGTATATATGTGTGTATATGTAAGTATTTTTGCATGTAAAACTATAGACATCTACATGGTGCTTGTACATTCTACGTGTGAGCACACAACTGTGTGTATATTTATTAATATCTAACTAGCTATCTATCTATACATGTATGCATACATGGTTTGCGAATCAGGTTTATTGAATTCAGGGAGTGGTGGGGTCTGGGGTTGTCGGGGTTCAAAACCTAAGGTCTTTGGCTTTGTCACCTTCGGGATATGACGCTTTACTACAGATTTTATCGGAGTTGTTTTAAGAAACTCCTCGCATCATATTTGCAACCTTGTCAGCGGTCAGGATATGGGCTTCAACGCTTGAATTTCCAGCCCTGCAAGCCTATACGCTTTGCTACAAAAGCTCAACCCTCAGCCTTCAATGAATATGGGTTATGCAGATATTCTTTGTGGAGATTCTTCCTCAGGATTATCTAGAGCTGTTCTAATTCTAAGGAAACCTTACGTGAGATATTATATATGTATATATATATATAGATCTTAAGCAGCTTGTCGTATGTCTTTGACTTCGATTTTATGCACGATGGCTCCAACCAGGTCTTGTCCAACTATTTCGCAGTCTCAGCTCATGTTGCACAGCACTGCTGTCGCCACCTTGGTGACCATCGCCCCAGGTCACAACGGATCCATCGCCCAGGATTGCAGCAAAGGCACCAGTAGTGGCTTGGATCTGCTGAACGTTCTTCAGCTCCTCTTGCACAGCCCTGCTGTCGCCACCAAAGGCAGCATCGCCCCAGGTCACGACGCATCCATCACAAAGGATCGCGGCAAAGGCACCACAAGTGGCTTGGATCCGCTGAACTTTCTTCAGCTGCTCTGAAACAGCTCTGCTGTCGCCACCATGGCGAGCGTCGCCCCACGTCACGACGAATCCATCACCAAGGATCGCAGCAAAGGCACCAGAAGTGGCTTGGATCTGTTGCACGTTCTTCAGCTGCTCTTGCACAGCACTGCTGTCGCCACCTTGGCGACCATGTCCCCAGGTCACGACGGATCCATCGTCCAGGGTCGCGGTAAAGGCACCAGCATCAACGGAAACAGCAGTGGTTTGGATCTGCCGAACGTTCTTCAGCTGCTCTGAAACAGCTCTGCTGTCGCCACCAAAGCGAGCGTCGCCCCACGTCACGACGGATCCATCACGAAGCACTGCAGCAAAGGCACAACAAGCGGCTTGGATCAACTGAACATTTTTCAACTGCTCTTGCACAGCGCTGCTGTCGCCACCCATGTCAGCATCGCCCCAGGTGACAACGGATCCGTCGCCCAGGATCGCAGCAAAGGCACCAGTATTGGCTTGGATCTGCTGAACGCTCTTTAGCTCATCTTGCACAGCACTGCTGTCGCCACCAAAGTCAGCATCGCCCCAGGTCACAACGGATCCATCACCAAGGATCGCAGCAAAGGCACAACAAGCGGCTTGGATCAACTGAACATTTTTCAACTGCTCTTGCACGGCTCTGCTGTCGCCACCAAAATCGGCATCCCCCCAAGCCACGACGGATCCATCACCCAGGATTGCAGCAAAGGCGCCACAAGTGGCTTGGATCTGCTGCACGTTCTTCAGCTGCTCTTGCACATCACTGCTGTCGCCACCTTGGTGACCATCGCCCCAGGTCACAACGGATCCATCGCCCAGGATTGCAGCAAAGGCACCAGTAGTGGCTTGGATCTGCTGAACGTTCTTCAGCTCCTCTTGCACAGCCCTGCTGTCGCCACCAAATTCAGCATCTCCCCAGGTCACGACGGATCCATCGCTCAGGATCGCTGCAAGACCCGCTCGCTCCGCGAGATTCGCGACGTTGGTGTGGCGTACTTGAACCTTGCGCAGATGTAAGGTCAGAGATTCACCGCCCTGCAGATCGGCCTCCTTCAAGGTCGCCTGCTCAGGCAAAACACTTCCGGAAGAGTCCAAGAGCAACCCCCTGCCCACACCCAAGGCGCTTTGCGCCCGCTGCTTCAGTGCTTGCACGGAGGAGTCCAAGTCAGCTTCCACAGAAACTGCCCTGCCACTCATAAGGCTCACATCCACGGTGATGGACATTCTGCCTAGCCCAAAGTCAGGAGACACCACCCTGTGATCTCAGGTGAGCAGGAGCAGAGGCCAACAGAAAAGATACAAGGTTGAAATCTGTTGAAGGGCAAGATTTCTGAACTAGGTATGCTTCAGATTTTGCGAACTGCGGATGTTGAGATCTCCAAGGCTCTGGGATAATCTTCGTCTCATTTGGGGATAGTGACATGCACAGTCTGCTCAGGCTATGTACGTGAGTTGGGAGGTTTAAATGGAACAGGAACTCCTGCAGTTTGGGCTACAAGGGGGAGCAACTCTGAGTAATTAAGCCTTACAAGCCCCTGAACCTAAGTGCTTGCCAACCCTCCAGGTCTACTCCACAGATTTTGTACCTCAATCTGCCCTGCAACCCCTGCCCCACATACAATGAGCACTTTATGGGGAGTACATAATCCTGAGCCGTAAGCCCCAGAGCCCCAAGGTTGCAGTATCCTCCTCCCAAACCCCAGAGCTCCAAATAGCCGCGGCAAAATCATCAGAAGACCATTGGGGCATAGGATTCTTGTACGCTTTGGGGTATATATTAAGGTTATATAGGGGGATATATATGGGGATATATAGGGATAGTGGTAAATAAAATGGAACCTGCTATATTATGGGGACCAGCTCTATGGGGCAGCCCATACCCTTGAACATCTTTGAACGACCTTCGTACAGGCTAATAGAGGCTGCTACATATTACACGTAGCGAATAAATGAAGCCTGAACAGGCAGGATGCAATGAGCAAGAAGGCTTGGAACATGAACCAATCTAAAAGATCTCGTCGGACCATATACTTTAAGTCGCGTTAAGGACTTCAACTCCAAACTGGATGTCGCTGGTACCATATCCCGTGTCTGCGCTCCTCATCCGCTCCCGTGAAGCGGAGGTCTGTCTTGTCCATCTTTGCCTTAGAATTTGGCAGGGCCCCAATGATGAAGCCTCCAAGATAAAGAATCAAATGCAACAGCAGGAACACGAATGCAAACTGTTATCTAGACTCTGAAGCTTTGGGTGCATGTTTTTTTCCGGCATGTATTCACAAATTGGGAAGTAACTCAAATTCCGGCGACTTTAATGGCTACTACTATTTCTCCTTGTACTACTTACCTCCCCGGAAAAAATCCTCCGTATAATACATATGCCCCCCAGTGGACCATTTCTCGCTGCTTATTCTCTTGGAGAAGTCATGCTCATCCGTCTGTGCCTCAGGCACCTGGGCCACCAAGGCACCAAAGCATTACAAGCCTCCTAGGGTTTAGGGTTTAGGGTTTAGGGAACCAAGACTCCTTTCGTGGATACTGAGGCGCATTCTAGCTGTAGCTTTTAATTGTGCAGCACATGCACGGGTGGCCCAGTATCCTTACATTTAAACATGCGTAGCATGGCATTTGATGAGGACCCATCTTTCAACAACCCTCATATCATGTCATATCACTGGTATTATTTTGTTGCTACCATTACTACCATTAGCATCGTTCTCAGTGAGGCAAGCTGCTGTCGCCATTGCATGCGCAGTATGGTCCGCCAAATGCTTCGACAGCACGGCGAGCTTCTTCTCGTCGGCTCGGGAGCTCCTCGAAGGACGAAAAACCTGGAAACTATAGGGGTTATATTGGGATAATGGAAAATAAAATGGAAACTACTAATAATGGGTTATATAGGGGTTTTATAGGGGTACATAGGGCTTTATGGGGGTTATATTTCTTAGGGTTATATTGGGATAATGGAAAAGAAAATGGAAACTATAGGGATTATAGGGATCATATAGGGTTATATATTGGGATTACAGGG
>CAJNIZ010012025.1:58085-71305 GCA_905231905.1 Symbiodinium pilosum | reverse complement strand
CTATAGCATAACACATCAGACTCTTTTCCATCAGGGAGCGGCCGGGGTAGCTGTTTAAGCACCGAGTTGCTGCGCACGACCCCACTCTACTCTTCAGCAGCATGACCCGGCATCTCGACTACTCAAAGGCGGCAAGCCTAACTATAGCATAAGCTACCCAACGCCTAATTGGAATCACATGCGGCCCTACGCGAAGGGGAGTTCGGGTGCCACTTCCAGCGTCAATCAACCCTATCTCGACATAAATGAATACTGAAGAGGGTGCATATGCTTTGGAGGGTTCTGAAAATGGGGGGGGATGTATACGAATTACATAAGCAGGGGGGTGGGGGCGATTGAGGATAATCTAGGGAGTTTGTTGAAAGACTCCCGGTAATGAAGGCCTTTCATCAAGGAGGAGTTCTGGATGCCTAGCCCCAAAGTCAAAGACAAACTACAACAAAGTTTATCAGCAACGCTTGCACAACTGGGCTGATCGAGCTGGAAGCACAAGGAAGGTAAACAATCAGAGCTGACAATACCAAGCGAGCCCTAGTCTAATCTCCCAGTATCCCCCTTAATAACCCCTATAGTAATCCCCTAAATAATCCATTATAGAACCCCGTAGAATCACGAAGCAAGGCCGAACTTCGCAAAGTAGCGGTCGGGTTCTCGTGCAACGACACATCAACTTGTAGAAATACCCTTGGGCTCTATGTCTATCAGTATTACCTAGACCGGGCCCTAATTGTTAAGTCTGCAAATATCGCCTACATTGCGCAAGGGAGAAGAATATGCCATACAACACATACTGCAGGCATGGACAAGACGGACCGTAGTCCGATACGCGGGTTTCCATGAACTAGGGGGTCCCCATAAGTATTGAATTATTCTGGGGTCTATATTGGGGTCCCACGTTTGTGGAGACTGCCCATAGTATGGAAGTTTCGCAGGTAGGGCCCAGCTGTACCTGCTAATAACTCCAAGCCCAGCTGCCCAACTGACTCCAAAAAGGTACGGACGGGATCCAATGCGCTTATCCAACCTCCACACAACCCTGAAGCACAAAGGAACTTGAAGCGACGTAGCCGCTTGTGCACTTTGGTTCTCTACTGCTCTTCCACCTCATAAACATCCTTCGTGAGGAAAGACACAGCCTCAAGAAATTCCCATGTTGCAGGGGAGGCACAACAAAGCCTGCGGAAACAGTGGCCTCAGTACACAGGAATCTGTCTCCATGAGGGGCTCTCGAAATTGCATGGCAGTCTCAGGGATTAGGGTTTAGGGTTCAAGGAGCGCGAAATGGGCAGTGACAAATTGCAGAGGGTTCAGGATATGCGGAATTTCCTATAATAGGATTTTCTAGGAGGAGTCCCCATAATCAGGATTGTAATATATTGGGATCTATATTATATAGGGGCACCCTATTCATGGAGAAGCCTCAATATGTAGGAACCTAACAGGCTTGTAGTGGTGCCTTCTACGGGCTCGTCAAGGCTTATTGCCATAGCCTTCCAAATAGAATACAGATGGGCTTGTTATGTTCCCGCGACACGGGCATCCTCATGACAAAGTGGCTACTCAGACCATCCTTCCCCCCTTTTCTTGCACTTTTCTCTAGACTATATGGTAGTTTTCCATAGTTAGGGGACCCCAATATAGACCCCAATATATTATAATACTTATTATTGGGACCCCCAAAATAGTACCCATAATTTTCGGAAATTGGGCCTGCTGCTTCCCTAAACATGGAAGCACTGAAAAGGCGTAGATGGCCAAAGCGGCGAGAACTCCGCTGGTGCTAAGCTCGCTCTCTGCAACAAAGAAGGACAGGTAGGCGCAGCAAAGCCTCAGGATTGGAATTCGAAGGTTTAAAGCTAATATACTATAGTAGTTTCCATTTTATTTTCCATTATCCCAATATTAACCCCAATATACTATAGTAGTTTCCATTTTCTTTTCCATTATCCCAATATTAACCCTAATATACTATAGTAGTTTCCATTTTCTTTTCCATTATCCCAACATTAACCCCAATATAAAGGTTTTGGCACACCATAGCCCTAGGGATCCTAATAGCCCAATGTAGGTAATATTTACAGTCTTTGGGGCCCAATGTAGGTATCGTCTATATACTTGGAGTCCTAGGGTCGTAGGGTAGGGTTTATGAATGATGTAGGGACTTGGGCGCAAAATTAAAGAGCTAAGTGTCAGACCCCCTGAGGTAAACCCATCGGTGGCAATATTGGGGTTATATTGGGATAATGGAAAATAAAATGGAAACCACAGGGATTATAGGGAGTATATAGTAAGCAGCCTGAGTGCTGCTTCATCATCTTTCTCTGAAAGAATTCGTACATCCCCACCCCGAGCTACTCAGAAACCTCTCAGTATGGCATGGACCCCAAGAGCCAGCAACGATACCCCTGCTTAATGCGGGGTCCGGATTAGTAAATGGGATCATGCTAGAGCGAAATTAGGCCTGAGCGAATACTAAAAATTGGTACGGATTACAGCGACACATGGTCTGAACGGACTAATAACAACAGAGGAACTGAATTATTCCATGCTTTGTTTCTGAAACGCCCAACGAGAAACCAGAGACAGAGAAAAGAAAAGCAGGGTTTAGGGGTTTAAGGTTTAGGGGTTTTGGTCTAGGGCTTAATGTTTAGGGTCTATGAACTCCTCTGAGACCCCCCCAAACAAGTTTGCCGAAAGTTGATTGGGCTATCCCGGACTATTTAGAGTCGTTATTGGCTGGGGGAACAGGGGGTTATTAATCAGAACCCCCCACCAGTTGGGACTGGGGAGTGGATCCTTGTAGTAATCTCTTTTAAAAAATCATCAAACTAATCCGTTTTCCCCATGCCACGATAAAGCATCAGGAAAGAATAGGGTAGGCAGGGCCACCTTCAAGACATCTTCACCTGGACCCTCCTCCTACCCTCTATCAGGGCCTAAGTACCTACTATTAGGGACCACATATCCCAATTAGGGTTACAAGGAGGGTCCTGGTAGATACAGACTTGGTTCAACGGCAGTGCACAAGACTGACTCGAGAAACCAGTGCTTGGGAATTCTGGCAAATCATGACCGCTAAGCTTACATTCCGAATTTCATGAGTACTCCCTGTGAAATCCCCGTATACCTGGACTTAGGAAACTCCACTCTGGGTGCTTCAACTAGTATCCCCTTAATTGGAGTACTATCATTCTTACTATTGCTATTACCATGACTATGACTATTACTATGACTACTACTATCACTATTACTGTTACAATCAGCGTCAACCTGTAGTCTGCCAAAAATTGCGCAGCATCACGCAGCCCGGCGGCGTCGTGATAATCTGAATCATGGTATCCTTAGCCACATTGTTGGTGGCTACCCCCTGCCGATTCGACCTCTACACACAAGGCCTTCTAATGTCAAACTATAAGCTCTCCTCCAGACTACAGCTTTACGACTACCCCGACCGCTGGGAGGATCTACCATTTAGAGCCTCCAATTTAGTACGCTATACTAGTATTAGGTCATTTATCGAAACTCTTAAGGGGGATCTACTCTCCAGAACCTCCCAGGAGTCTGGGTAGTGGCTAGTTGCCTGGAGATTGTTGCGTAGGCCACGATCCCCAAGCCAAATGCTCTCATACGACTGTTGTTACTGTCATAACCCAAATAAGTCGCATCCTCTGCACAAATGGACTTTTCCAAACACACCTTAAACACGAAAGCCTGTACGGATCTCGAGCTCCCATTTAGACCACCAGGGTAGTGGTCAGTCGGTGGTTCATCCAAGTAAGATGAAACTCTTCTGTATTCTTACTTAAAACACCGTTCAGCATCCAAGTCCATGCCAGGATTCATTGTGAAAGCGCTCCTCTGCACACTTGCCAATGATGGCCACCTGAACGCAGTGTATGAGGCTTAAGGCGGGCTTAGGGCGGGCGCCAAGACTGGCAATCCCCCAAAACCCTACCTAAACCCCAAAAGTAGAAATCATAATGGCCCAAACGCCTCAAACTAGCCTTTTGGAGTTTAGGTGCACCCTGAGCCCCCGATGTGCAAGATATCACCCGGAAGCCCCCACAATCCTGATGGTCCCTCTGAGCTATCTCGAGAAACCTCCATGCGGGTGCGCGTTCAAACCAGATCTGCGCATGCGCCCTCCCCCAGAGATACCGAATGTTATTGTAGTAAGCTCAAGTTGGAGCAACGTCTTGATGTAAATGTAAAGTGTTCCGGCATGGCAGGTGCTCCGTGCCGCGAACTACGAGGTTTACCTGGGAGAGTATGGATCGTAGGCATGGTAGAAGAGCCCTACGTACGGCACGGAGTCCAATCAAGCTACAGACGAATGGTTTCAGGGCTGGACAAGGAGTCCTTGCAACAAAGTGTGAGTGTGGAGTATCCCGGAACCCCCATACCCTCAGCTAGGGATTCTGTCTTAATCCCTGAACCCTGAACTCAAACCCCGGATTCCGGAATCACTTAAGCCCCAGGCCCAAACCCTAAGCACAAACCTTATTATTACTATTACTATTCTTATTACTAGTATTACCAATAATACTATTATAACTATGGATACTAGAATTACTGTTATACTCGGGGTCATTCCCCCTTTACAGTTACTGTTACCACAATGGGTTATAGGAGTTATAAGAACTCCCTCAATAAGGCCCCTTTAAGGACAGTTACTGGGAGGGGGAATGACCCAAGTTATACTGTTATTTCTATTTTTTCTCATGCAGACAAACGGCTGCGAGCAGTCCCGCTAGGCCACCCATGACAATGGAGGTCAAGGACATGTGCCCTCAGACGCCAAACAAGCAACTTATACATGACAGCGCACCAAAAAAAAGGCCCCAATATGTGTCCCAACGTACTATGGTTCTAAAGTGGAGTATAGAAGGTTTTCGAGAATAAGTCTTCGTGCGAAGAAAAGTGGATGGTGTGAAGGTGTCTCAACTGCAGACACATACATCAACCTTCATAATCAAAAGCACTATTCCGTTCCCAATCTCCCTACCATGCTGAGCGCCCCATCCGCTAAGAACAACCCCCTCAACCCAAAATGATGAATCATGTTCCCCCAATTACAAAAGACTATATCATGGGATTTTCTGTGTAGTCATGTAAGGTACAGCACTAGTTTGGATTTCATTATGCATTTGATTTTCCATGCATGTGTTTAACTGTTTCTCCATTCTTGCGGCAATATCCCTGACACAAACACCACCCTGGGGTGTTCGTCATTCCAGGTGTGTACAGAAGGGCAAGGGTCCAAATGTACGTAGTTCATAAAATCCTTATATGACCCTAAACCCTAAACCGCTGAAGGCAAGCCGGGTCTCCAAAAAACTTCACCACAGAGGCCACATCCAGAGTGGCACCCAGAACCACTTTGAGCATCAGCACCTGTGCTTTCAGCAGAATTTCCTAGCAGAAGCCAACCTCCATATGGAAAATGAAATGGAAACGACTGCATTATTCAGAATAATGTTATACCGGGGTTATATTGGGATATTGGAAGGTAAAATGGAAACTATTATATTATCGAAGGCCCTTGTCCCCTGACGCGCTCGTGATGGAGTAGGCGCAGTATTCACACTTGCTGCCTTACATATCCACGTGCGAATGGCATCGGTAGAGAATTCTGCCGACAGCTTGGCTTAGGTATGCCAGCGGCCAACAGTGCTAATGGGAAAGCACCTCGAACAAGCCAAGACTAGATCTTCTAGTGTATTCTGACAGCATCCGGCCATGTGGAATTCATTCGGTAGCATGAAAGTGGCGACTAGCCAGCTGAAAGTACACTTGCTTAAGTGCAAAACACATACTGCCTATAGCCTCGTCCACTGATTGCTGCAAGCGGCAAATACAACAATGGCGGTGCCATCATTCATCAAGCTTTCTCCAGAGACCAGCCTTAACTTTGACGGACGCAGCATCAAGAGCAGAGGAACAGAATAGGGTTGAAGGTTCAGGGGCAATTCAGGACCAAGACTCACTTCACGTGGGCCAGGGTGCAAGGTAAGGAAACGGGTCCTACTCTGGATGAGGGGCACACTGGACATCCATCAGGGCAACTGAAGTTGAAAATAGCGCCTCAACGGCATGAGGTTACATACAGAAACTCTGATATGTTGTTCTATTCGATTTCCAAATCTTTAAAGCTGAGATTAAATTTTGGGGTTGGGTTGTGCCCCCCATATAACAGTGCCCGAAGACAACAAATCCTTGATGAAGGTCCATGTATGACTGTTTTACAGTACGGAGTGTATCCGACCGATAAGCTTTGAGGTACATTTGTTGTGTGTATATTCGCGAATGAGGATTCCACAGTTGGATGCTAGTTGTGAACTGATTTCAGGCTTATGCCCAAGCATTTTTTGAAGGTCTAAATGCACTGATACGACTGAATGGGACAAAAGCCCGATATCCCTCTGGGCTCGAACACCGCTACAAGAATGATCATGGTTACCTTGTTCGCGTGTCAAAACCTTGCGGAATGGTCCAGTCAAAGCAGGTTCGCAGACTCATCAACACACCTTCCCTGCACGCATGCCTGCATACGTCTTGTACAAAGGACAATAATACCGAAGCTCGTCACAGCGCCGGGTGAGGCACGTCTTAACTCAACCAGATTGCATGCTTGATGCCTTCACCAAGCCTTTGTGCAAGGGGAGGCTTTTCAATGAGATACGTTGTACGGTACTGTTATACAAAACTGCAGCAAGTTTTTCTGCGGGTCCCGCTCAAGGGCAGATCTCATGTTGCGCGGCGGCAGCGCATTCTCATATATCTGTCGCTCCCAAGTATCTGAAAGTCTTGGCGAATGTTGCATGATTGTGAGACTTACTGCGCAGTCTCTGCATTTGACAAGACATATCACACGTTACATCTATAACGAGGAGGAGCAGTGGAGAGTCTCATGCAATACTTTCGAACACTGCCATTCAACATTCGTTCATCAGCCTACGAACAAAAACCAAGGATTTACCGTTCATGCACTGGCTGTTCTACTGTTGGGTCTCGTGTCTTGTTGGAGACAGCCAGGCCAACAGATAGGCATACTTCCTGAAGGCGTAGGGTTCCAAACCTTTGTGAGGCCTCAGGTACGGGCCAGCTGGTAGAGTCGGGTAGAGAACATGCAAACACCTCTCCAGGATACGTCATGCTTTTTGCATAGAAACACAGATGGCGTGCGGAAATCTTACAGAAAGTGAGAGTTGATCACTAGGATGCAGATATGATCGCTCTACAGTGACATATGGAGTCACTATACCGTAGGGTTCAGAGCGTGGGCCAGAATCATGTGACGAGCAGAATCTGAACATGTTGCTTTCTTTCTTTGTCTGTTAAACTCACCTGCAGCATCTGCTCAGGAGCTCGTGTTCTACGTGTAGCAGGTGTAACGGCAGCTGGTTTCCAAAACTGCCGTTGCACCTCAGCGTTCTGATTTGCATCGTGAAACATTCCGCGTTGTGGAGATGCAGACTGGCTAGCTGCTAGCCTTGGAGCACCCGCGGAAGGATGGATCCCCTTTCAAGCAAATGGTGGCTGGCGGGGGAAGCAGGCGCTTCTTGAAGTCAGGGATCGCTTCTTCGGGATTGGGGTGTGCAGGTGAGGGATCTAATCTTGAGAGCCACCCAACGAAGTGTTTGCTCACGTCTTGCTACGAAAGCCTTTGAATGTGCCTGGCTGAACTGATACCCTCCGGTACTGGTTTGCTCTGTCTTTGGCGGCTCCGCGTGAGACCAGCATGGAGGAATGTATGAGTGTGGAAGGCCGTCGCATGTTTTTGAGCAGCTCAAGATCTTTCAAAAACTTCCCAGTTGGTTTTCCGTTTTGCTAGCTCGCTTTCACTCGCCTAAGCCTTGTGCAAACTTGGGGTCGTCAGCTATTCGGGGACGGAGTTCCAATAATCCTTTAGACACAAGCCAGTGCAGGCCCCCAAGCTTTGACTGGGGCATCCATCGGATTGAGCGCGAGCTCTGTTTGACACAGTATTTGTCCATGATTGCACCTGCATAGCCTGCCTGCATCAAGATCCTCGTCTTCAGGGCGATGTTCCCACGTTGTGCGAGCGGTTTGTGCAGGCTGCCTAACAAAGACTACCTTCTTTGAGGGGCTTGCTAAACCCTAAACCCTAAACCTTAAATAGCAATTTGAATTTTATTTTCAGTATCCCTATATAACCCTAATATACTCTAGGAGTTTCCATTTCATTTTCCGTTATCCCTATATCACCCTAATATATTATAGTATTTTCCATTTCTTTTCCATTATCCCTATGTAACCCTGATATACTATTGTAGTTTCCAATTATTTTCCATCATCCCTATATAACCCTCATATTCCTTTTGCATGCTAAACCCTAAGCCCTAAATAGTAGTTTCCATTTAAATTTCCATTATCCCAATATAACCCCTATACATCCCCTATAATCCCTATATAACCCCATATAATCCCTATAATCCCTGTAGTTTCCATTTTACTTTCCATTATCCCAATATAACCCTAATAATATATTGCTTTTGCATGCCAGGTGAGCGGCGGAGCTGCTACAGCCCTTGTCGGGGCGTCGCAGACTGTCATGAAGCCAAGTAATTGCAGAATTCAGGTTCAATGATTGCATGGGGTGCATAGGAAATCGGAAACCAGTCCCAATCCATATCGCGAGATGGGTTGAATTTGCTTGCTTGATGAATGAAACCTGCTGCGGCCAGGAGGGAGTGATCGAGCAAAGCAGCCATGAGCCTGAGCAATGGGATACACGCAGCAGAATATGATCTACGTCCAGTGCTCCCGAAGAGAACCCATAGTTTAAGAAACTTCCAGGTAGACCCTAATCTTGTAAGCCTGCTGGACCCACATGTTGTAGGACAGCAAGCCTTAGGACAGCAAGCCTTAGCTTGCTGGCCCAGATGAGTCTAATGTTGAGCTCCCATGAAGTAGCCCCATAAACCCTAAACCCTAAACCAGGAAGCATTGAAATGGTGCAAGCTCCTCAAGCAGATGAAGCTCTCAACATGACTTATCAAAATGATATGAAAGCCTGCTTTGTACCTTCTCTTTAATGTTAGAAAGCACATTAACATTGAAGCCCACTAAAACCAGAGAGGGCGAGTATAGCAACACAAGCTGGATAGGGCCTGAACATAGCAAAGTTTGCGCACCACTGGCCGGCAAGGTTCTACACAGCTGATGGTTAACTAGTTCCTATTAGAGCATGGCTGAAAACATTAAAACCAATATATGTCACTCCATTGTGGTTTTAAATGGTAGGCTTCAACCTACCGTCTGCGAGAATCTGCGCCCGAGGCTTACTGGTGTTCAGTAGGGAATGAAGGAATAGAACAGGCCTCAAAACTACGACTGGCCAACTTGCACATATAAGAATTCCAAAGCCTGACATGAAGCCAATGTCGGCGCTAAGTTCCATGTACACCACATCTTCACGTGAGGCCGTTGTAATTTGCCCAGCTACGTTAAGGGATTCTGCTATACAGAGATGACAGTTGGGTTACACTCTCTTCTTCCCTGCTAACTAACCACCAGTAAGGAGGCAAGACAAGGAGAAGAGGGTAAGTGCACAGGCCAGAGCCATGCGCCGCACTACCCCAAACAGACATGGATCCCCACGCAAATAATAAACTGTAGGGGCTTACATATTTGCCTATATCACTTTGGGCGCTATCCCAGTCACACCATAATATGGCTACAATGCAAGGGACCTTGGACTGATGCTGGTAATCATTTAGTCTCCCCATTAAAGCCTCTATAGAAAGGTACTTGAACGTCTGGAACCTCGTTAGGAGTTCCGTGTTTGGTTGGGGGAGGCTACTGTCCGGATCCTTTGAATCCTGTCCGTGTCGCCACTGACACGCGTTCGGAGAGCCAGAGATGGCATGCTGGAAGGCCGAATTTGGCAGTCAAAGTTTAGGGTTTAGGGTTTGAGGGTTTAGGGTGTGAGGGTTAGGGTCTAGGGTTTGGGTTCGGGGTTTGGGTTGCCTTTGGACCTATGACGGGTCAGTCTTCCTAAAGATCTACAACGAGGAAGATCTAAAACGTGGAGGTCTAGTATGTGAGCCATAGTCGCAACTCCTAGTACCCCCCTTAATGAAACCTAATGTAGTCCCCCATAGTATTCCCTATGTAACCTCACTCTAAGGAGTTTTGATTGTGGCTCATGAGGGCCAGTGAAATCTTGATCTCAATCTTCAGGCAGATCTCTGGCGGGTAGGCACAGTATAATGGCCAATGCGATCTTAATGCTCTACCCTAATTGGGAGAGGAGGAACGGATCCCTGTTAGTAGCCCGTATATAACTCCCAAAGAAATAGCGGTTCCAACTTTTCTGCATTCTCGAAACTCTGAATTAGTTTGCTTTTTAATGGCTGGCCCTGATGTGGAGGAGGAAAGCTGGGAAACGCACTTTCTGAAGAGCATGGATGCCAAGGAATAGATATGCCCGCAGGGACATGGCTGCCAAGGGCCTTGCAGCAAGAATTGTACAACAGGGTTTAGGGTTTGGGGTTTCCCCATCGTGGAAGGACTCTGAACTCTGCGATTGTTGCTTGAAAGCCGTCCCTGAAAGTCAGAGAGGGCTAGGTGGTAGCACAGCAGCCAGCTAGGAAGTATTACAAACGGCATGCGCAGGCATCAACATTGTGAGATACTGGCTGCCGTTGTTGGCCTGGATCTGCACTTAATATCATGCGCTCGGTAGTGGTCATCATCCAATCACATACTTGGACAGCAATGTTGAGAACAACGGCGGCAACAGCAACAACAGCAAAAGCAGCAACTGTAACAACAGCATCAATATCGACAACAGAAAGACCCGCCCTTGGGTATGAAGAGGGGTATATGCTGTCATATGTGAGCATACAGCCAAGCCATGTCTAAAATTCCAAGTTTCGCTGTACATTGCCAAGATTAGCACCCTCTGCAGAGCACAACCAGGATAATTTCAAAGCACAACAAGGATAATCTTATTCTTCGCATACTGTCAAAATTTTGTGTTCAGAATCGGCAAGCGACACACCTGCAATCCGCTTTTGCACGAAAACAAGAGATTCTCAGCTAATCCCTGAGAAGAGCCCACGACATTCCCATATCCCTTCACTATCCTGACAAACCCTAAACCCCAACACCCTAGACCTTATAGTAGATTCCATGTTCTGTTCCATGCTTCGTATGTGTATATATATATATATCTCTCTCTCTCTCTCTCTCCCTATATGGGTGGTTGTCAAAATTCTGATCCCTTTCTGGATTCCTACTATAATACGGCCCCCAATATTTGGGGTACCCAAAAAGGGACCATAATTTTGACAACCACCCATATAATCCCTAGATGACCCTTTTAGTGGAAGGTCCCGACTCTGATAGAGAAACCTGAGCTCTTACAGCTCGCAGGTGATGCTCACATGCTGCAATGCAGCATACCGCCTCAGATGACGGGTTATACAGGGGTTATATAGGGGTATGTAGGGCTTTATGGGGTTTATATAGGGATAATGGAAAAGAAAATGGAAACCACAGGGATTATGGGTGTTATATAGGGATTATAGGGTATATGTTGGGCTTATATAGGGATAATGGAAAAGAAATGGAAACTACCGTAGTAAATAGGGTATATTGGGGTACAATTTGGGGTTGAGTATAATAGGGTATATATCGAGTGTATATATATATATTTAGGGATTATGTACGGGAATGGGATTTCCCAAGAAAGGGGGTCCTCCTGAAATATCCCGAAAATGCCATAGTTAAAGGGTCCCCAAGGATGGCTCCCCGATTTTTGCAAAACCTTCACTTGCCATCATGCTTGCATTCTAACCCAGAGGGTCCATGTACCCAATAATTAGGTACTTGGGATATGGGTAATAGTAATTATAGTACAGGTTTTGGGTAAGTGTATGATTATTAGGTACTTGGACCCTTAGGGTAATTGTTGGCTGGTTCTGCTGACAGTGACGAAGAATATGATATGGTGATGATGATCATGATGATGATCTTGACTGGCAACATCCTGCAGGACTTGATACACCTGTATCCTCGGAATGATGATGGTGCAGCTTCGTACTTGCAAAACATAAAACAAGGTTTTGCTCATCCACCATTGGGGCTGCAAACCCTGAATTTTCAATGGCAACCCAGCTGCCGAAATGCCCCTCCAAGATCGCCAAATGCTGCGCATGCAGGTAATGCAGTTAATCCCTTCATACTTTTTTAAGCATTCCCCACCCCGCTCTTACGAGGAATATTTTAATATTCAACTAGGGGTGGGGGCGCTAAAGAGTGGTATGAGGTGATTAGCCACAGGACCCGAGCTCCGTAGGACCTAAAATACAATATATGGGAGTTTCCCCAAGTCAGGGGTACCTGTTTGGGGGTCCCTATAATAAGGATTATAATGTTTGGGGGTCTAAATTTGGGTCCCCCTATTTAGGGAAACTACCATACAGGGGTTAGCATTATACAGGGATTATATTTCCTTATTCCTTGCTAGCCGCCAGTAAGCCATCCAACCCCAAATCCCCCATCGTGACGACCGCAGCCCTGATTCTGGACGGCCTTGTTGACATCAAACACACAGCTTGTTTATGGGTGTTGCAAGAGTCCATTCGCCTTATCACGGCTTCTCACATCAGTTCGAACATCGTGGAATGTTGTCTTTTTTTTGTATTCTATGCTATTGTACATCATGGTACGCGTTTAGCAGGATATGACAAACCACGGCCCCAAGGCCCGTGCCGGAAACATCTAGCGACTGCAAAGAAGGGCGTCTCGCCTCCGCCTGCGGAAGGATTGGTTTTTCATGCTGGGGATGGATATACATTAAACAGCGCCGCAGCATGAAAGAAGTTTTTGAAACACCGACAATCCAAAATACGTCCTTTCTGCCAGGCTGCCCAAACATGACAAAACTAAACCAAATTTCTTCTGGAGGCTCATTCCATGCTGGAGGGGTCAGATCTACCCATCAGTTCTACGCTCGTCAGCAGTGGCTATTCCAATGCTAACCCCCCAAACCCCAAGACACTACATCCTTACGTAATCCTACAGCACACTACCTTAAACCTACGATAGATCACTAATACCAGAAGCCCATTGGGGTTGTATAAAAACCCCGTATTGAATCCTTCATAAACTTCAACCTTATCGTTTTTTTTACTCCTTATCGTTTTACTGTGTTTGGGGCTTCCTTGCTTTTCCAAGTATTAAACTGC